>JAHBMJ010005784.1:43080-53452 GCA_018398765.1 Chromera velia | reverse complement strand
GGGGGGGGGGGGGGGAGGTTCAAAAAAGTGATGAAGGAAGCAGGCAAACCGAAGAAAGGAAACGTGAGGGGACGAATGATTCAAGGAATGAGAGAGAGCGTCTTTCTCTTAGCTCCACTGCTACAGACAACCACGTCGAGACAGATGATCAGGCAGGCAAACACGTTCTCTCTCGGACTGCCCTCAGGGGACGTGAAAAAAGTACAAGCACTCGATCGGCATGCCATCAGTCAATCAATCAATCAATCAATCAGTCAATCAATCAATCTGTCAATCAATCAATCAATCAATCAATCAATCAATCTCGTGTGTGTTGAATGAATGAAGCTCAGCCAGAATTAAAACAACATTGTGTCAGAAACAACAAAGTGAGTGACTGACTGTAGAGAGCCTGGTCGACATGATCTGGCATCTCCTCGATCTGCACCTCAAACCTGCTCTGGACTTCTCCGAGAACTTTCTTGTCGTCCTCTGCAGGCAGGCAGGGAGGGAGGAGGGAGGAGATGATGTTCATCCGTCCTGTATGAAAGTGGGATATCAAAAAGAAAGAAGAGGAAGAAACAGTGGAAGCACAGAAGGAAACGACAGAAAAAGAGGAGGAGAGGAGAGGAGAGGAAAGGGCAGAAGGAAAGGAGAGGTAGGAGTGCGGATCAAGTCTCTACAAGAGACACACAAAATCATCAAGCAGTCCCTAGACCCACCCACCCACCCACCGGAAGAGCAGAAGGTGACAGCGAGGCCCTTTGTACCGAAACGGCCCGCCCTCCCGACTCTGTGGAGGTACTGATCGGAGTTATCGGGCATGTCGTAGTTCACCACGATGTTCACCCTTTCGATGTCAATACCGCGGCCGAACAGATCAGTCGCCACCATGATGCGGGTCTTGAAACCTTTGAAGTCACGGTACTTCTCAATACTGCAGTCACCCAGACATGGAGGAGGTTTCGCATCTTGCTGTAGACAACTGTCACGGCTCCAATTCAAATCAAGTCTTCACAAAGTACACATCTGAATCCAGACAGCCAAACGCATCATGCCATCAGGGAAAGGGAAAGAGGGCGAGACAAACTCCAAGCCCGCCCAGCTGACTCACGAAGGACCCATCAACAAGAGGGAGTCGATCGATGGATCGATCGAGGCAAACCGCTCCTCCTTCTGGATGGGTTGGATGGATGGATGGATGAAGCAGTCTCTTTTTTTTTTTCCTCTGCCTTGAACCTTCAAAACCGGCCATGCAGAATGTGCCCCGCAGTGAAGTGCTGAAAAATGCAGATATCTGTCTGAAAAAAACCCGACCGACTACCTCTCTGCCTGCCTTCCTGCCTACCCGCCTGTCTGCCTGACTGACTGACCGCTCCTCCTGCTTCATCTTCCCGAAGATGCACGTGGAAGGGAATCCGCAGTCGTTCAGGAGCTGGTTGAGGGCCTTCGCACGGGGCGGGCTCTTCACGAAGATGATGATCTGTTCGTTTGTTCGTGACATTCATGAAATCAGAGGGAGAGAGAGAGGAAAGGAATTGGAAAGGAGAAGCAAAACTCCGCACACACACAAGGACGGATCGTCCATGAGAACAGACGGCCAAAAGCACCAGCCTCCCTTACTGGTCCCTCTGCTTTTTCTCACGAACGCGCCATCCTCCCCTCCTTCACAGCATGCCTTTGCATCCATCCATCCATCAGCACTGCCTCCTCCAAGGATCTCCCTCCCTTAAGTTTCGACCCCTCTTTCTCCCTCTCGTGCACCCTCTCGCTCTTCATGGAGAGGTATCGTTCCCCCCCGCGTGTTTTCGATGTGTCTAAAGAAAAGAGAAGACAAGAAACACGCCTTCGTGTTGGTCTGCTTGCGTGCTCGTCCGAAGGGATGCTCTATATTTCACTGAGAGAGAGAGATCGATCCAACGTCTGCGCCCCTTCCTGATGCAAGCAGCCCGCACGGTCGGAACTCATTTTCACAAAAAGAGACGAAAGAAGCCAGCAGCCCCCTCCCCCCCCCCACTGCCCCACCTGATTGAACTCAAACTTGTCGAGGATGTCGTTCAGTTTCTTGTTTTTCGTTTTCTCCTCCAACTTCACGTAGTACTGGAGAAGCCCGTGGAGGGTCAGCTTCGAGTCGGAGTCTACAGAAATCTCCATCGGCTGCGCACACACAACGATATCGACACACGCACGTTCGCACAGACTCTTAGAGACGCACCGGAGAGAAAAATAGGAAAGGCATGGGGTGAAACCGAGCGGGAGAGGGAAAAGGCTATGAAGAGAGACAGGGAGACGGATCGGGAGAGGAAGCCGAGAACGAAAGAATTGATGAAAGCAAAGGAATTGCAACATCTCACGATGCCCCAGTGCATCAAAAATGAACAACTGGATCATGGGAGAGGTGATCCCCTTGCTCCCTATCCATCTGGACTGACCTCTCCCATGAATCTCTTGCAGTGTGCTTTGTTCTCGGGGCTCATTGTGGCAGAGAACATCATCGTCTGGATCTTCTTCGGTGCCATGAAGTAGATAGACTGAATGTCAGTCCTCATGTCTGCAGTCACAGGAAAGAGATTAGATGCACGGTTACAGATCTCAACCGAGAGACGGAGGGAGAGCCGGCAAGACACAGAGGGGAAGAAAGAGGGCGCGAGCCAGCAGGGAAGAACGCGACGCGAGATGAAGTGCTTTCACTTGCTGAGACAAAAATGCAGAAAGAGAAAGAGAAAGAATCTGTGAGAGTGAAAGGGATGAGAGAGAGCCCTCTCAAAACACCGACCTTCCTTCTCCAAGCATCTGTCGCACTCGTCGACGACGAAGAACTTCAGCTTGTCAAGGTTCAGCGCCTTCTTGCTGACCAGAGACTTCACACGGCCGGGAGTGCCGATAAGCACATGGGGGATCTTGGTAGAGTCCTTCAGCATGCTCACGTCCTGCTCCTCGGGACTTCCTCCGTAGACGACTGCTGTGCGGATGGCGGGCAGATGTTTTGCGAATCTGTCAAACTCATTCTTGATCTGGTACGCGAGCTCGCGGGTGTGACCGAGGACCAGACAGTAGACGATGTCCTCAGTGGGGTTGAGCTGTTGGAGAATTGAGATCACAAAAACAGCCGTCTTCCCCATCCCCGACTTGGCCTGACACAGGATGTCTGTGCCGGTGATGGCCTGAGGGATGCACTCGTGTTGGACTGCAAGGACGCACGCAAGGCAAAAGGTCGGTCAAACAACAACAAGCAAGAAAGGGAGCCGGCCGGTAGTGAAAAGGAAAGGTACAGCCGGTGGAGCACATTACAGCTACGACCTAGCCCGAGGGACAAAGCCGGAAGCATTTCAAAAGCGGCCTGCGTATGCACCGGCACGGGTATATGTCGGGCGCATTGGTGGAGGCGGGTGCAAAGCGTGCTTTCACATGAGCTGAGGCCAGACAAGGCTGCTGAAACTACGGAAGAGCAGCAAAGGACGACGGAGGAGGAACCGGGTGGCTGAGAGGCAGAACCGGACTTTGTTTCTCCAAAAACTGGGCGGGGAGACAAGATCGACAGTCGCATGGGCGAAGCGACAGAGAATTGAACGAAGGAAAACAGCATGACACCACAGGAACGGGACAATACGCAAAGCTAGTCTTGCGCCCCAGGGAGAGGAAAATCGAAACAAAAACAAAGGAAGAACAGTTTTCAGTGAAGGACGTGCTTCAGAAAAAAATGAAGCTTGAAGGTGACAACAGACTTTTGCGACAATAATGAAACCAAAGCAGACAGGTTTCCTGAAGTATCAGGACCTCACACAAAGGCACAGAGACGTTTTGGCGGACCTTCTGATGGATGTTCGAACCCTGCCTCGTTGATTGCTCGAAGAAGTTCAGGTTTCAAAAAGAAGTCCTGAAAACTGTGCGCACTCACACCTACGTAGTTCCCCCCTACTCGCTGCTTGTCTCCTGCGTCCCCCTCTTCCTCCTGCTGCTGCTGGCTCTCGTCATAGTCGACGAGCTCTTCCTCCTGAGTGGGAGCGACGGCAGCCATTTTTGAATTAGAAGGGGGGGGAGAGACGGGGAAAACCGAAAGAAAACGATTTGAGAGATGAGGTCAGTGCAATGATGGAAACGTCAGACCAATGCAGAACTCCTCCGATTTGGACACTGTTTGGGAAAGCTTTTTGAAGACTTGGTGGAGAAATTCAGGGAGTTGCGGAAGCTTGAAAACGAAGCAGCGTGAGTGTCCACGATTCTGTTATCCAGAAATTCAAACGAACACTAAAATTGCTAGCTCTGTTGGCTTTTCTTCGGGGGGAGGGGGGCGGTTAATTCGGTTCCCCAGCCATCCCCGCGCGCGCACGATCGCGGTTCGAGGCAGAAAAAAATGTGCATGGGGTTAAAAGCCCTTTGCACTTTCGAGCAAATTCAGTGGAGACGCGGAATTTTCCTGCCAGGGCCCAGGGCCGCCGGGCCCAAAGGGCCCTATGTACTGCATGCCGGGGCCCTCAGAGCCGTCTCGAAATTTTTGGAGCGCGAGCTTTTTGGAGACGAGATGAAGGCGAGCTGTGGGCCGGTGTCCCTGGCAGGCATCTCTCAGATTCTAGCTCTCTCAGCTGCATTTCCCAGCCAGGACGGAATCCCTAGTTTTCTCATTTGTAGATTTCTTCCCGGTGACAGCTTCTGTTATTCATCTGGAAGGGACTTTTTGTCTGCCCTTTTCTTGACCAGAGAGCGCGGGCTCAGACTGAGCTGAATTCAGGGAGACGCCGTCGAACCCGCCCAACGTTGTCCGTCCTACATTTACTCGTAAAGGAGGACTGACACGATGGCGAAGAAGAATCGGAAGCAAGTGCCAGAGCCGAGTCCTGTAGAGGAGGAGGAGGAGGAGGAGGAGGAGGCGGGGGAGGCGGAAGCCCTCGATGATGGAGAGATTGACTGGAAGCAGGCCAAGGCACTGTTCAACGTTCTAAAAAACACGATGCAAGATGGTCGTTCAGGCATCACATTTGACTTTGAGATGCTGGGGGTCAGATTCAAGGGACAGAAGGGGCAGGAGCACAGGCTCTTCCCCTGTTTTCCTCAAGAAAGCGATGCCAACGCTGAAGGCCGGACCTCCCCCGACGGATCAACATACGATCCTCCAGTCTCTCCACAGGACCTGGAGACGGCGCGAGAGAACACGACAAGAAGAGAGCTAGTTGAAAGGGCACTTGAAAGGGCAAAAAAGGCATGTGACGTGTTTTGGGCCGCCAGGTCCAGGAAGAGCAATCACGGAGGAGCAGAGTACCAGGCGACTGCTCAAGCTTCTCCGGAAGTGAGTCACCAATTGTTTTGCAAAGTGTGTACAGAAAAGAGAGCCACAAATCTTTCTCACTTCTCAGATACAAATCTGCCCCAAGTTCACCGCACGTTGTCCCTTTCTGTTTCTTGCCGTGTTGAGCCAGCCGCAAGTCTCCTGTGATTCCAGTGTGAACGCTGTTGGGAGTTGTAAACGCAAGGGTCATCCGGGGTGTGGAATCGTTCCAATTGCTATCCACATTGTCTGGGCGGCTTCTGTCTATTTGTCTTTCTTCCCCTTCTTTCCTTTGTTTTTCCTGTGCTCAATCACAGGAGAATAAGGAGGAAAAGAAAAAGCAGTCTGTCTTTCTGCCTGTCTGTGGTGTCAAAGCGTCCATCACTTTATGTGTTCTTATTGCCTGTTGCTGTTGACACTCAACACCCCTCATTCTGTGTGTGTGTACATGCTTGTCTCTCCACACTTGCAGCCCAGCGATACGACCATCGAACCCCTTCCGGCCACTCAGGAAGACCAGCAGCAGACTGGGCGTCCAAAGAGAAACAAATCCACCAAAAACTATGCCAACGTGCAGAAGGGCGGTTTCTCTCCTGCCGCCACCGCTCCTCCTGAGGCGGTTGCCGCTTCCTCCTCCTCCTCCTCCTCCTCCTCCTCCTCCTCGTCTTCTTCTTCTGCTGCACAGGCGGCAGTAAGGGGGGGAGGGAGAGGGAAAGCAGACACGGGGTGGTTGACCCAAGCGGATCAGCAGCAGCACGAAGCAGAAGAAGAGGAAGAGGACGATGCGGATGACGTTCCCCTGGCAGTGAAGGCACAGGGGGGGGGGAGGGGCGCGAGTCTGCAGGCAGGAAAGAAGGGGGGGGCGAAGCCGCGTGGAGGAAGTCAGTCGATTTCGTTCTCTTGTGTTGATGTCGGTAAGAAACAAACTTTGTTCCAGAACAACCTATTTCTCTTTCACAAACGCAAAAACTCCCTTTCCATTTGACTCGACCTGAGGCGTGCGAGTGCGACGGAGAACGAAAAGATGGAATTCGCAGAGTGCTGTTTGGACTTTTGCGTAACAAGAGAAGCACGGTCCGCTTTCTTGTCGGCACATCGAAGCGGAAACGTAACTTCTTCAGTACACTCTTCCTCGCCCGCTTTTCTTCGCTCCTTTCATGAATGTTCTGGCTGCGTGCCGCGTGCCTTTCGCTCTCAGATCTTCCCCCCTCTTTTTGTTCGCACATGCACATAAACACCGACAACACACCGACACAATGCGTATTTGTCCTTCTGCTTCCCCCCTTTTTTTTTGAACTAATTTGCAGAGCGGACGCAGCCTGCAGAGGATCCGGGCATGGATGTGGACAGTCACGCGTTTGCTGGGTCGTCACTCTCGGGCACGGGAGGGGGGGGGAATGCGAAGGGTCGAGGGCACGGCAGTGTGAAGAGAGTGAAGGCCGAAGCAGTGGGCACGGATGTCGCAGCTGCTGCTCCATTCTGGCAAGGTGTGGACGTGACGGGGGGGTCCTTAGGCAGCGGGGTTGCAGGGGTTATGCCGTATCCTGGGGCAGCGGCCGGGGGTGTGGCAGCTGTCTCTGCTTCTTCTTTTCCTCCGGGGAAGGCAGGGAAGGCAGCAAAGAAGGGACTGGGAAGCGACATCACACAGCAGCAGACCGACGCTCAACCCCATCTGCCCGCACCATTCGACAAAAATAAAAATAATATCGAATGGGTTTTAGGGAGAACTGAAGAGAACCCTTACACAATACCCAAAATCTATATTGGCGTGCAAGGAAGCAGCAGCAAGCGTCATGGTGCTGTTTGTTCCCCTCATTCTGGTTCTGCGGCTTCTCCTGTCACCTCTGCCTTCATCGGAGGTGTGGGGGGGGACCGGGGGACTCCTATGGAGCGGTCCCCTCTCGGGGGGGCGGGAGGGGGGGAGGACGACGAGAGTTTGTCTATGATGAGTGACGACTCAGAGGAAGGGTGGAGACACGCGTTGAGGCAGGTGGGGACAGTTGACAATGAGGACATGGAGGAGGCCCTTGAGGGCATCGAGGCGGAAGAGATGGGGGGAAGGGGGATGACTCCACGCAGTCCTAACAGGGGTGATGGGGACTGCAGTAGGGAGCGAGAAGAGGATTTGGACGCGCTCTGTGTCCTGTGCAACGCGGTTCAGACAGCTGCCAGGGACGGGGGTGTGAGAAGTATTGAGCGTGAGAAAAGAGAGCGCAGGGCAAAAGGCTGGCAGGTGCTGGAAGCAGCCGCCGGTCCGAAAGCACACGACCTCCGCGACAGGTCTGGTCGCTCAGGCAACGGAACTCTTCGACTTTCAGTCCCACCCCACTCTACTAACCATAGGGGTGGATCCTCGACGCACGCCTCAAGCAGGAATGGGAGGTCATCCAACACTGCCCTTCCGTTCCTCCGAGTTTCGGAGGAAGACTCTGCCTTCGCCTTCTTTCCGTCTTTCTCGCTTGATCCCGGTGTTGTCTTCACGCCCCTCCTTCGTTACCCCCCTCCAACCTTGCCCTCCATTGAGACTGGTGTTCAGTCGTCATGGGAGGATGTCGTTTGTCGTTTTGTCGACCTGGGCAAAGGGGGGACAGGGAGACAGAATTCTCCTCCCCATTCTCTAGGTCTAGATTCAGAGAGTTCCGAGGCATCAGAAGGGGGGGGTCATCAGAGACGGGGGGCAGTGCGCAGGGGTCTGCAAAGACGCCGCCCTTCTATGCTTGGCCCTTCAACAGGTCGCCCTGTGGTACTCTCACGTGATCAAACACTTGCAGTTCTCCCAGATTTCGAGAGGAGACTTCTTGAGCACGCGGGTAGAACAGAGAGAGAGCACGACGAAGTTGGCCAGCAATTCGTTGCCTTCCCCCCTCCACACGTGAGTGCTTTATCTTTCTCTCTTCTCCTCTCTTCTCTTCTCCCCCACCCCGATCTCCTCACTCACTGATTCTACCACTCATTCACCCGCCCCATTTACCGCCACTCACTCACTCACTTGCCCCCTCACTCACCGCGTCACACACTTCCTCAGTCGAGCCCACGCTGTCTCCTTCCTCTCTGCCTGGATATCGGGTTTCGGGGGTGCAGGGAGGGATCGTGGCACTTCAAAACAACCGCATGCGGAGTAGAGTACTGCGGCAGGCAGGAGAACAGAGTCATGGTCTGTCTGGGCAACTGTTTCCTCTGTTTGATCCCTGGCTTCCATTTTTCCTCCTCTCTCTCTGCAGGCCGGAAAACAGCATCACCTCATTCCTCGTGCGTGGGCGCGCATTCCCCAGATGTCTGTTGTGGTGGAGGGAGTCGAGAGCGATCACCCTCTGGAACGTGCAGATGCGTTGATGGCCCGTCTCCCGGAAGGTCGTGTTTTGTCTCCAGAGGACGTTGCCCTCGGGTGGAGAGGCAGTGTGCTGCAACGTCTGGAGAACACGGACGCATTGGGCGGGGAGGGGGGGGGTGGGGTGCGTCCTGATCGTGATGCGTGCACTAGGAAACGATTTGGCATATACTGCGAGAAGTATGTGTCTACATCAGAGGGTCCCGAGGTGGTCAGAGAGTTGAAAGAGTCTTTGGAAAAGAATAGAAAAGAGAGGAGGAGGGCGTTTGAGGCAGAGTGGAGGAGGGGGAAAGCACGATCCATGAGGATCAAGGAGCCCCCAATGGCAGAGGCTTCCTCGTGGCTTCCGTCGGTCCCTCCACAGAGGGGTGGTCAGACAGCCCCCCCTCTTGTGAAGAGAGAGGAGGTGCAGGAGAAGGAGAGGGACGACAGAGACCTCCTTGCCGAGGTAGACGAAGACGATGTGACGATGGGGGGAGAGGAGAAAGGCATCCCCGGAGAGACCTCCATACAGGTCAAGGCAGAGGAGGCAGCAGCAGCCAAACAGGAAGATCTTCTTGCAGAGATGGACGAAGAGGCAGAAGAGAAGCAGCAGCAAGTCAGCGAAGTAGCCAAGTCTGCTGCTTCTTCTTCCTCCTCAGCAGCTGGCCCAGGCCCTCTCCACCTCCCCCCTCAGTCCCTGACCATCCCGCTGGTCAGTTCCGCCTCCTCCTCTGCCCCTCTGGTAATTCCCCTCCGTCTCCCCACACCAGATCCAGAAGAGGGGGCAGCAGAGACGAGTCAGCAGCAGCAACATGGGCATGAGCACGCGGAGGATGACGGGGGGAGTGAGAGTGACTGGCCTTGGGACGAGACGCCCGACGACAAGGACGCTGCCAAGCGTTTCAGCCGTTTGTTTCTGTACGGCAGGCAGGCCCTTGAGAAAGAGTTGATCTCTGACTCCAGGCAGCGTCAGGCTGAAGGGGGCAGGGGGGGCAACGGGGGAGGGGGTGGGAGAGGAGCAAAGGCAGCAGCACGCGTTCCCGTCGCGTGGAGACAGTTCAGAGAGTACGACTGCGCAGAACAGTTGCAGGAGAACTGCGGGCCGGGGGGGGGCGGCAAGGAGGAGAGGGAGAAAAGGATGTTAGAGACAGAGAGGGACCCCGTTCCCCTGCGCCCCCCAAAAGGTGGGAAAAATCGGAAGGGCAAAAAAGCAAAGCACCAGGCCGCCGCGTCACTGCCTCCCGGTGCCACCCCGGCTCGGCTGGACCGCAGAGAGCCTCCCAGTGCATATGCCGTCAACGGTTTGGCAGCAATGCAGAGAGAGGAAGAGGGAAGGCAGAGACGGGTTGGGAATGCAAGTACGGCGCAAGGAGGGGCAATGGGTGTGCAGTCTGAGGAACAAAAGCTCCGAGAGAGACGGTGTCGGGTGATGTCCGACCTTATGAAAGAAATTCTCGGACCTCTTGACATGACGGAGGCAACTGAGGTGCTGGGGGGGGAGACAAAGACCTTTTTGGATTTTACTCAGTTTTGCACCGAGATCTCTGGGGGACTTTTCCCCTTTCCCTTTGTACGACTGGGGGTTGGGAGTTTCGGGGGGGAAGGGATGGGAGGAAACACAGAAGAAGGAACGAGTGCTGCTGCTGCTGCTGCCTCTGCTGGGGCAGCCCCGTCAGCCCTTCCTGAAGGGAGCTTCGGCTCTTCGATTCAGCCTGTGCGGTTTGAGCGAAACGGAATGAATCATTTGTGTATCCCGAGGGACCGTTTCAGTCTCAACAGCAGCAGCAGCATCCCCGGAGAGAGCGCCTCTCCCCCCCCCC
>JAHBMJ010005784.1:5944-42736 GCA_018398765.1 Chromera velia | reverse complement strand
ATAGTCCTCTGCCGTGACTGTGGAACCTATCACCGTCAACCCCCGACCCTTGCAGCAGCATCGTCAGAGAGTCCCCCCCTCGGATCTGCCTCTCCGAAGTCCCCCACCAGTCCTCTTCAGGCTGTGCCCCCTGGGGAGAAGGGGGGCGCCTGCTTTGCTTACTCTTGCTCGGCCCCCAATGATGCTGTTGATGTAGGGGTGGCTGTGCAGCACAACGCTGACGCGATGGTTGATGTTGAGGAAAAGCAAATTGATGAAGCAGACCAACAGGAAGTGCATGTAGAGGTGGATGAGACTCATGAGAGTACCGTTGCCCCACACGAGAAAGAGGGAGGAGGAGGTCGTGTCTCCGCTCGTCCTTCTTCTGCCGCCGTCGCGCTTCGAAGCACTCCTCCAGACTCTCCGCACTCCCCCCCCACCGCTCACTTTTTGCACTGCGATTTCTTCCGTTCGAGTCGTAACGTTTTGCGTTTTGACAACTGTCCATGGGATGACAAAGGGAAGCAGAGTCGTCTTCATAGGGAAATCAGAAAAGTCTTGTGGCGCTGGCAGACGCGCATCGACTCTTCGAAAGAGGAGGAGATCGCGATCATGCAGGGAAAGAAACACCCAGGCGCATGGGAGACTTACTTCAAGCCAGGAACGGAAGAGGCAGAGTTGGCGGTGGACAGGGTTGTGGGACCCTCTGCCCTCGCCCTCGGGGGTTTCAAGGGGCATCTGCCCTCTATGATGGAAGTGTCTCTGTCGACCCCCCCGCAACCCCTTTTGGGAGGTGTGGGAGGAGGCTGGAAGCTTTGGCACGACGAGTTCAACTCGTACGGGCCGTACGCTTCAATTGTTCGTCTCAGACAGCGGGCAGAGGCACGCAAGAAGAGGCTGAACCTTTCAGATGGGGGACGCCCTTTCTGTGTGGTGGGGCGGAAGAGGATGCGTGAGCTGAGGGGACGAGGAGTGCCCCCGGGAAGGGGGGGCGGAGACAGGGGGGGTGGGGGCGGGGGGGGGGGGCCTTTCTGTCTCGGAGGAACGAATGCAGCTGGTGAGTCAGGGTGAAGTAAGTGATTTTGGGTGTAAGGAAGGGTGTGCATGTGATGTCTTTCTTTGTTCTCTCCTGGATGTGTGTCAGGTGACTCCAGTCTCTCGCCATGTTGAATCCGTGTGATGAAAATTCTCTGCAGTTCCCATGCATCTTTCTTTCTTAACGTGCCTCCAACACAGACGGTCTCTCTGCCTGCCTGCCTGCCTGTAGAATCCCGAGGATCTCCGAGAGCTTCCGCCCGGCAGGTCAACAAAACTGCACACCTCAGGGCTCAATATGCCACCAGCGCAGCCGTGCAACCTCCCACTGCCAGCCGTCCGCCCGCCGCCGCGCAAGAAGAAAACAGATTTTCAATCGAGCAAGCGCTCAGAGAAGCAGCAGCAGCCGCCGAAGCCCCAAGAGAGCAGCCGCAACCCCCCACAGCACTGACAGTGCAAACCGATCACATTCCCGAAGCAGGCGACTCCGCGGCCTTCCCGGACCCTCACGATTCCCCTAAGTCCCACTTGCTCCCAGAGAGTCCCCAGAATCATCGTCGCCCCAGAGATCTGAAGCTTGACCTTTGTACTTGGATGAACGAGGAAAGACGCAAAGAAGGCAAGCCGCCAATGTGGGTAGACCTGGGGAAAGAGGAGAAAGAGAAAGTGGCGCAGAAGGAAAAGGGACAAGGAGGAGAGGGGGGAGATTGCGCTATCGAAGGAGGAGACCGCGTTCCGCCTCTTTCTGCTTTGCCTGACCCGAAGACTTGTCCGCTCCCCCTTCGTCCTTTGCGGTTCATTGCACCCCCGCCTCTTGCCAGGGGGGGGCCACGGCGCGCGGCGTGGGCATGGAAACTGGGGGGGGGGACTCCTCACCGTATCTACCTGCGGCGTTTCGAGACTCGCAAGCGGTTCGGGGGTTACCTGATGCCTCTTGAGGACGAGGCGCGTGCGTGGTTGTACAGTCAGAGAAGCAGAGTGCCGCCGAGAGGCAGGATTGAGTTTGGGGAGTACAAGGCCTACGTGCAGAATTACGGGATTCACTCGGGAACTGTTCTCTGTGCCGTTTTGAGGTGCAGAAGAGCCGAGGGTGTGCGGCCGTCTCCTCGAGAGGTCAGTTGTTTCTTTTGTGTACAGAGTCTCTCTCGCCCTCCTCTGGTTTCTTTTCTTTGCCTTCTCTCCCGGTTTCTTCTGGGTCGTTGTGGGCTCTGCTTCGTCTCTTTTCGCGTACAATCTCCACTTGGATTCGGTCGGTAAAGGGAGGCCATGCCCTTCTGTTGGGTCCTGCACACATCTTCCACTCCCTTCTGGATGTGCCTGTTTTGCCTCCTTCCTTCCCTTTCTCCCTCCCCCTCTGATGGAATGAAGAGGCATCCCTGCAGTCGGCCAAGCATTCATGTACTCTCCCCTATTCTCCTTTCCTTTTCGTATTTCTGCTTCTTTCTGTGTTGACCGGCCGAATAGTCGAGGCCCGTTTCTTTGAATGTATGGATGGGTGGACGGATGGATGGATGTGTGCAGGTTCAGTTGCGTCGGGCGTTTTTGATGCGGGACGTTCCCGACGAGTCGGACGACGAGTTTGAGGCCATCAAGGGTGTCCCTTACCCTTACAAGGAAGAGGATGACCGCGCACTGGAGAAAGATCTTTCCAGAAGGGGCGTCCTCATGGACCCGTCTCTCGAGTCTGAACGCGCTCGCCTTCCCGTCAAAAGTCCCCCTTCGCAGGAAACTCTGGCTCTGCGGAGAGAACGAAGAGAGCGCAGAGAGAAGAAGCGAGAGGAAAGAATGCGCGCGGGGGGGGAAAGTGGGGGGATGCAGAAGAAGAGAAAGCGAGGCGGGCTCGATCAGAGAGCTGCAGGAGCCTCTCCCTTCCACCTGTATGGGGATCCGGAAGGAGGGGGGGAAACGGAAGGGCAGCACAGGGACGGCTCCGAAGGGCCCCCACAGAAGAAAAAGAAAAAGCAGTCTGGACGAAACCGCAAAGACAAAGACACAAATGCTCGCCCGGGCGGGCAGACGAAAGAGAGCCAGGACGGCTCTGGAACAGGAAAAGGAAAGGGGAAAGGGAGGGGAGGCAAAGGGGCGGGAAATTCTGCAGCAGGCACAGCAGGGAGGGGGAAAGACCCTTTCTCCATGCATGGAGGCTTTGTGTCTTCTTCGAGTGTCGATGGGGCGAGTGGGGCTCCGAGGGGTGGCGTGCCGATCGTTGGTGGCTCTGGCAGGGCAACCCGCTCTGGGCGTCCATCTGGGGATGGGGGCGGGCAGAAGGGGGGTAGGTTGGCCTCGAAGCAGTCTCCAGAGGGAGGCATGGGAGGTGGAGAGAGGCAAGCTCCACACCTCACCCTCCCCTCATACAAAAAGCACATTCCCTGGCTGAAACACACCATCTCCCTGCCGAGTTCTCAGCAACAGCAGAGGTCGCCGTCATCCTCCCCGCAGACGCAGCAGCAAGATCAGCAGGCTGTGAGGGTAGGTATAGGGTTCAGTTCTATGCAGGCACCCTCGTCGTCTTCGTCTTCCTCTGCTTCATCCTCATCCCCTCTGCCCTTGACATTGCCCCCTTTCCAGACCGACGGAGCGCGAATGCTTGGAAGCAGGCCGACAAATCCGGGGGGGCATGTCCAGATAGGGGGAATAGGGGCAGTCTCGATAGGATTCTCGGGGGGCTCTCCGCTGAGTAGTCTTGTTTCCCAAGCAAAGAGACCAAGACAGCCTGACACAGACGGCAACGGCGCCACAACGCTTCAACCTCAAGGGGGACGGAGGACCAACGGACAGGGTGGTACAGACACAAGCGAGGAGAATGGAGGCGGTGGAAACCATGCAGCAAAGAAAGTGAAGACTTCTCACGCAGGTCTCCCCCCATTTGCACAGTCATCTGCAAGTGCCTCTGCCTCTTCGTCTGCCGCACTGCCATCGGTGCAAGTCGGTGTCGCCCACCCCCGGCCCGTCCCATCAGACGGTCGCTCCCCGTCCGCTTGCGTCTCCCGTTCCTCGGGCTCCCCTTTTGCCTTCCAGCAGCAGACCCGTACCGACACCACCATCACCGCTCCCGACTCACCTCCAGGTGTCCCACTCCAAGCACACCCATTCCAACAGGGAACGGCAGGTCAACATTCTTCCAGGGACGGGATTTCTATTCCCGTGGCTGTCGCAGTGAAAGCCCCGGGCCCCCCTACTACTGGAGCGCCTCTGAGCTCAACAAGTCAAATCACCAACCCGCCCCGCCAACTCCTTGAGTACCAGGCTCAGGCTCAAAGGTTCCAGAGACAACAGCAGCCCTCGCCCCCGATGCAGCAGCAGAGCAGCCCTCCAGGACAGGGAGGGGGAGGCTTCTTGTCTGCCCCCACCAACCCTCTGGCCGGGCGCCCCGTTCAGATCGGGGAAGCCCCCGTGCGCCCCTCCATGGGGGTGGGGGGATCTCTTCCAAGCATCTTCACCTCCCTCCCTCCTTTTGCGCGTCCCTCTGCCTCTGCTGCCGCTCCTGCACCCCCACTGCCTTCCACCCAGCCGGCGGTGGTTCGGCCGAAGGTTGCTCAAGCAAAGCCGGTGCTCCCTAAGGGTGCCTTCGCGCCAAGAGGGAAGGCGCCTGGTCCTGGTCCTGTGATCGCATTGTCATCTGCAGGTGCAGCGCGACCTGCCGCAGCTGGAGGCCCCGGCGCAGCCGCGAGGCACGGGGGCGGCCCCGTGACGCAGCCGAAGAACCCGCCCCCGGGTCGCCCTCCAGTTGCTGCAACACAGGGGGGGAATGCGGCAGGGGGGCAACAGAGAGAAGGTGGGAGCGGGTTGCGTCCGGCGCCTCCTCCCCCCAAAGCTCCTGCCCCCCCGAAGTGATCAATCAGTCTGCCTGTCATTTTCCTTCACACGTACAGCGTGGAAGAAGGGAACTAGGGACAGACAAGGGAGGTTGAAGGGGGTGAAGGTGAAACGTGTAAGGCACACTGTCAGGAACATCTGAAGCCCTGCTGAATTTTCGCGTTCTCATTCAGAGAGAGAAGAGTGCTGGAAGAAGGATAGTGGGGAGGGGAGGAGGCTGGGTATGCATGCTGCTCTTTAAGGGCAACGTTTTTCGTGTTCCTGTACGTTTTCTTCGTCGCTGCATGTTGCGCTCATGTCCATGCATGCTCCGTACGTTGAGAGCGGGATCTTGGTGAAGTCTCGTTAATTGTAATACAGCTTCCTCGAATTCAATCATTCATACTTCCAAGTCTCCCCCCCCCCAATTTGTGTGACGATATGGGGACAAGAGCTTCCTGCCGGTGTATGCATTTGTTTGTGAGGCAGAGAATTAATTGTGTGCCAAGATGGGTTCCTTCGTGACAGTGCTGGAGCCTCAAGGAATCCTGAAAATAACTCTCTTTGATTTAAAGCCGATGTCCCGAGAGGTGCGGGACAACGGGGGGGTTGAGACTCGAGGGTCTTTTGGAATGACGTTCCTTCAGGCACATTTTGTTCTGGTGCACACACTCCAAGTCGCTGGCGCCGGTAACACTTTCGATGGTGCGGTATGGACTTAACCAAGCAAGACGACCTGGAAAACAACCCACATTATAAAAAACTGTTCGCTGTCATGCAGTGATTCCTAATTTTAAAAAAGCTTTATAGTTCTTTAAACTTCTTTTAAAAGTTAAATTTAAGGTCAACAGACTAAGCTACTGTCAACTGACGGTATAAGCCTTTTCTACGCAACCTCTTCTAGGCAGTGGACCGCGGGAGGCACCCGGAACATAAATCCTATCCTATCCTTTATAAATTAAATTTAAGATCAATTAACTTTAAAACAAAAAAATGATACTAATTTTTTTAAACATTTTTCTTATATCTCTTTTTAATGGTATCTGGTGATTCAGTCTTCTGTTTACATGATTTTATATTTAAATTGGTGGACATATATGTTTTTTAGTCTGCAAATAATTTTTGAGCTAGCAGTAAGAGCAGTAACCAGGACAGAAAGAAGAGACAAAAGACGCATAGGCCAGATACTAGGAACAAACTTTAAGTCAATGCGCGATCTGAGCTGTAGTTTCTGAGATAAAGTTAAATCAACATTTTTTATCATCATATATCCTTAACATACCTTTTAAATCTCTAAAAACTGAGTTTGAATTGATCATGATATCTTAAAGAAACAACGGTAACAATTTAGGCGACAATCTTATAGGATATTAACCCCCTTGACACTCCAGTCTGTCTTAAAATGGATTTTTCTGAATTTTTTCAATGCTGGCCGAGCCTGCAACGCGGTTTTTTCAAGACTGCTTGCGTCTTCGACAAAACAAATTCAAGCGTACTTTATTTTGGCCGCGCCTTTGGTACGCTACGTTCAAGTTAAGCCGCGCCTATGGCGCGGTGTTTCAAAATTACTGAAGTATCACGGGGGTTAGGATATCAATAAATCTTAGAAGAAATCACTTATCACTTTTTACTTAACATTGTTATAGAAATAATTGGTAATCTTATACGTATAAAAGCTGCGGTACTGAGCTACTTGCATGACTGACCCACCGCCGTTAAAAGGGTTAATTAATAACATAACATAAAATGATTATATCTCGCCTGTGACTCAGCCTGTGAGCTACCTGTGACTCCATAGGCTCCATATAGCAAAGAAAACGAAATAAATTCAAAGAAAGGACCATGTCTCTGGCTTTGCTGATGTCAAATGTCATGCAATTCTTCCTGCATGTAGCTGCATATGCCTCTATTGAACAAAAAGATTTCGCTAGACCACGCGCCCCGATATCATACATTCTAGTGATTGCACGTTACGCACGTCTGATTGACGAGTAACTGCTCTATCGAGACAAGGACAAACGAAACGAGAGAGACAAGATCAGAACAGCATGCACCCTTTCCATCTATTCACATTTGCTCCCCAGATCTCGTGGCTTCTTCTCTGCCTCCACCGAGAGAGCTTTACTCGAGAACCTGCACGCTCGCAGAATGGCAGACGGAGATACCACTGTCAATATCGGACCGCACTTTCTGCCTTTGCACGAGTCGAATCCCTACAGAACTAACGATCGACGAACGGGGAGGGGCAAAAACGAAGACCGCATGAGAAGACCGAAATGAATCAGGCAGGGCAAAAGCATGCACGCAGAACACACGCGCACACATAGATGCGCAAGATGGGGGAGGGGGAGGTGGACACGGAGAGAGGGAGAAGACGGATGGGAGCACCAGAGAAAGAAAAGAAAACGTGAGGAGAAGCAAAGGGAAAGGAAAGAATGGAGTCCATTCTTCCTTCCAGAGGACGGATCCGGCACAGAAAGAGAGAGTGCAGAGATTTGAGGAAGGAAAGGTGAGGGACCGACCTACCCACCCATGTATTTACTCACTCATTCACTCACGCACTCAATCATTTTTTAGCCCTTTATTGACACACACAAGGATGCACACGGGAAAGGAGGCAGGAAGGGCGGAGGAAAAGGGAGAGAGAGATTGATGGATTTATACCTAAAAATTCCTGTCTTCGAGTGGAGTGACAAAGAAGCGCAAGACGGCCGTAATAGGAAGAGGGAGCTCAGAGGAAGGAAGTGAAATGGAATCTATCGCTCCATAAGTGATTTGATTGAAACCAACGGCATGCTTCTGCATAGCTTCTTGGGAGGCATCGCGAATGGACAATCAATCAATCAACCATGATACCTACCTCCACCTTGACGTCGATAGACGGCGGTTTCACCCCCTTGTGATCAATGAAGCTCATCGGGTCGATCATGTTCCGGCCGTCGAACTTCAAATTCTGCAGAACACACACATGCAGCACACAAACACATGCATGCAGACACTCCACATTCACCAATACAGTTGAGGGGGGGAAAGGAAGACACCCAAAGATGCAAGAGGGAAAAGGCCTTTCAGGGGATGACAGGGGCGGCATCTACTTGAGCGATCACCTTCGAAACACGGAACGAAGGAGGCAATCGGCAGAGAAACAAAAGCGAGACAGACACAAAGAAGATCCCCCGCAAGCAACATGGAAGGAAGGTTAGAGCCAAGTCACTCCACTCACCAGTTTCTGGTAGGCAACCCCCAATTTTTGGCTGAGAAGTGCCTTGACATATCCCACCTCCTTCGACACCGTGATCTGAAAACAGGCAGGTGTGCATGAAGACAAAGAGTTGGTCTGGCAGAGTCAAAAGATCTCGTCCTCAAAAAATTACAGAAACTTCTCTTTTATCTTTATTTCCTATGGCACGTGATCGTCTTGCATGAGCAGGTCTCTGGGGGGCTGAGCGCTCTTGGCAGAGAGAGACAGGAAGAGAGAGAGGGAGAGAGAGAGAGAGAGAGAGAGAGAGAGAGAGAGGTCACGAGAGTGGCAGCGAGCTGGATCGGTCAGATGCGGTGGGAGTTTTCTTTTCCCCTCACTTTCTTTCCGTTGGTACGCTTCTCTGCCCTCTCTCACCCTCGCTATCGCACTACTCACTCTGTCCGTGTCTGCTCTCTGCTTTCTTTCCCGTCAAATCCCCCCTTTCCATTCCAATGCATCTCGTTCCCCTGCGCGTCTCTTCCCCCCCCCCCGCTCTCTAGATCTCATGCTGTTCTGCCTGCAGGGTAAAGCAGGAGTTGCATGGACAGACAGACCTCTAATGTGTCGACGCTCCCGTCAGGCATCGACAGGTTAACCTGTGGAGAACAGAGGGGGGTGGGTTCAGGTCAAAAGGAATGACGAAGAGCAGGAATAGCATATGTACGTGCACATGTCGAACAGCAGCAAAGCAGGGTGACAATGAAAGAGTCCCGATCGGCACGAGCTCCTGCGTTCTTGGAGAGCAATTCCAGTCGGAGTCTGGAGCACACACACCATACAGGAAGACCGTACAGGGAGCAGAGTAGTGGCGGAACGCGCCCTGTGGGTTCACTGGGTCCGACTTGGGTGCACGAGGATGGACTCTCAGGGAAAAGAAAAAAAGAGAAGGGTCACAGGCGAGAACTGACTGTCAGAGGCGCTCCTTCGATTATCTCTGCCTCCTTCTTCTTCAGCCTGCGGGGGGGACAGGGGGATCGAGACAAACAGGCAGAGAAGCAAGCCAACGTACACACGAAGACTGCGGGAGAGGCGTGGATTGAGGGGGGCAACCGGTCAGGGACAGGCGTGACAGAGAGGCAGACAAAATGCGAAGGAACGCGGAAAGAAGACCGTTCTTCTCATTCTTGGATTTTTGCTTCTCATGCAACACAACTTGTGCAGGGGCCGAAATGCGACAAAACGGTGCGAAGGGACAGGCAAACAGATATATGCAGACTCGAGACCACCTCAGTCTCTCGAACGCGCCCAGAAAACCGTCAAAAGCCACGAGACTTCCCTGAAGAAATTTCCATTACCCTTTTCATGACTCGCACAGGAAATTCTATCTGTCACGGTGGAAGTACAACTGACTGACTCTTCGTTCCTTCCGGGGAGTACGATTCCTGCTCCAGACTGATCTGCCGACATCTTTTTGCGCTTTCTTCTGCAGAGGTATGCAAGTCTCTCAAGCAGTCCCCAAAGCTGCAGGTGCAACAAATCACGAGCTGTATTCCGCCCCGCAGCGAGCACCTCTCGCCGGAGAGAACGAAATTCAAAAGGCCGACTACTGGAGACGTCGTGCAACGCTGGAACAACAAAAGCTGGTATCGAAATTTGGATGGCTGCCTCACAAGGAGTGTGCAATTGGTTGGTGTCTGTTTTGTTCAGCTCTCTTTCGTGGTCTCTGTCTTTGCTGCAAGCCACAGATGCTTGTCACAATCACGCGTTGGAGTACGTTGCTCCACTCTATATATATTATATATATATGTTGGAGTCAGCTTGAAGATGCTTCAAGGATCTTCAAAGGTAGTACCGGTAAATAAATCCCGAAAAAACACCCAAATTCAGACGCCGCCCGAGGCCGCGGCCTTGCGTGAATGGCCGGTCCCGAGATGTCCGGGGGCTAGGTGTCGATCGATCCGGGCAGTGTTACGAAAGTTCTCACTGAGCATCATGATCGGCGATCGATCTTCATTCAATGTTGACGTCATAGATGGCCGGTCTTGTGCCACCTTTGTGTCATGCTGTCACTTTCCTTCGCTTTGTTGACAGACACAGAGACAGATTTGATATTGAGAAGGTGTCCAGCTGTTGTTAATGTGTTCACGGAGGAGTTTTGAAACAAGTGTTGTTTGAGATCTTTGTTTTTCTGCCGGGCCTTCTTCCTGGTTGGTCCTGTTTGTCTCTCTATAGCTCTGTAGCCGTATTTTGCCTTCTTTGTGCTGTAGCGTAGATATGGACAGCCGGAGTGCGACCTCAGTCTACAGGGGCAGCGGTTACCATTTCACGAGCAGCCCGCTCAGAGCCGCTTCCATCGCTGCCATTCTCCGAGCCACGGAGCGAAATCTGGTCCTTGAAGATGTCCCAACGGAAAATTCTGCCGCTGGCTGCTTTCCCTTACGGTCCAAAAGCCCTGCCAGGTCAGGCACTGAGCTACAGACACAAATGCCGATGAAAAATGCTCAAAGATTTCCTTCCTGAAGCTCCCCTCTTGTTTAGCTGTCTCTGCTGGTTTGAATATCCGCAGGTCGCCGAGGGCAGTGCTTGGAGGCAACAGCCCCCTGTCCATCCTCCCCTCACGCCCGGCCGTCCTGGTGCCTTCTACGGAGTCCCCGGAACGCAGGCGTGGGTATGGGTATGGGGGCACTGGAAGTTCGGCAAGGGGGGGGATCGCGGGGTCGCCCCTCTCAACTGCACCTGCAAGATCCCCCATGAAGGGGGCAAGTCCCCCCTGCCTTCCCTCGCCGTCCCCCGTTGCTGCGGGTCTGGGAGACGGAGATCAGACGGTAGGAGGGACAACCACGGGGGGGGGGNNNNGGGGGGGGGGAGGGGGGGTCTGCGATGATGGTGCTCCAGCAGCAGCAACAGCGGCAGACAAAGGGGGGAGGGGAGGGGGGGCAGCAAACCGGAGGCACGGCTCTCGTGGCAGTGGGCGAGGGGGCCATGGAAGAGCTGGTCCGTGGAGATTCTTTTGCTGCATCATTTCTTAGTTTATTTGTTTATTGCTTTCTTTCTGTTTCTCTCTGTCTGTCTGAAGGTTTCGTCTGTCAGCCCGTCGATCTGCCCGCCTGCCTGTTTGACTGTACATGAAAAAAAGGAGGGAGAAGAAGAAACACATAATCTGTCTACCCTTCTGAAAGAAGAGAGGAGAAAAAGGAAAGAAAGGACGATATATCTCTGTCTCTCTTTCTCTGTGTGTGTGTGTGTGTGTGTGTGTGTCTGACTCTCTCGGACTCCATCACTCCTTTCCTCACCTAAGCCTTTTCGTCAGTAACATTTTTCACTAACCGCTTCGACTTCTTGCAAGACCGAGCTCATCTCCTTTTACGGCGCATCGTGCGTTCTCTCTTTCCGCTCTCTCCTTTCCCTTCATTATTCCTTTCCCTTCCTTCTCGCTTTCCGTTTCGCCTCCGTCTCCGTCCCTCTCCTTTGCCCCAATTCTCGAAGCCCGGGACGCACGCACAGTCTTGCAGCTGCTTTCCTTTTTTCTCTGAATTCTTTTTTTTGCTGCTTTGCTTGTTTCCTTCTTTGTTTGTTTGTTGAGATGATGATGCAGAGGAACTGCATCCGAGAGCAGCACTGCCACATCGAGGACCTGGCGTTCCAATTCCAGCAGCTGTCCGACGAGAGCGAGCGCATGCGGGAGGAGGTGAGAGAGGACCTCCACACCTTCCTCTCCCTCGCAGAGAAGAAGGTCAAGGAGAAAGACACAGAGAGGACCAGACAACTGCGAGAAGCCACTGACAACATGCAGAGGTCAGAAGGGGACCTTTTCATTATCCTCTCCATGCGCATGAAGGGATGTATCACACGTCTCTGGGTTCTCTTTGTCCCACGTTCCTTCTTTCTTCCGGTGCCGCCCCCTTCCGTCCTGAGTCTCTCTCTCACTACTTTCTTGCGGACTTTTTTTCTGTCTGTCTGTCTGTCTGTCTGTTTGCTTGCTTGCGTGTTGCAACGTGCATGCAGCATGACGCAGAAGTGCACGGACAGCGTGGACAGGCGACTGAGGGAGTGGGAGGACCGGGTGAGGGACCTGGAGGGGCGGCTGGCGGGAGTGAAGACCACCGCAGAGACCGCACAGGCAACTGCAACAGACGCACAGGTCCGGACAAAGGGGCGTGTGTGCAGTGTGTGGGTGGGTAGTTTGCATGTCCCTGTCAGTCTGTGTGGGTATCTATGCGAAGCTGTCCGAGTGTTTGGTGCCTCTGTGGTGTGTTGTATGAAACACAGATGGAATCTCTTCATCCTGTTTTTGTCTGTTTTCTTTCAGGGCCGTCTAGAACAAGCTGTAAAGAAGGGGGAGGTAGAGTCTGTGGTGAACCGGGCGGTTGACGATCTCCGGCGTAAAATGGACAGGAAATTGGAGGAAGCAGGTGGGTCAATGGGGGGCGGGGGGCAGAGGGCACCTGTGGCTGTCTGTGGGTGGGTGGGAAGGTGTGGATGTCTTTTTCTTGCTTCCTTCATTCGTCACTTCATGTCTCACTGCTTTTTTTTTCTTTTCGTATGTGCGCGCGCTCGTTCTTCCTCTCTCCCCCCCTCTCTGTATCTGCTCTTTTCCATCAGTCGACACGCTGCCGTGTCCCCCTTTCTCTCGCTCCTCTATCTTTTTTTGCACATGCACGCTAACCCTCTCCCTGTCTCTTTATGTTCAGTTCCGTCTTTCCTCCTGCGTGCAGACGAGAACGTTCAAAGACTGTCAAAAAACCTGCAGCTGTCACTGGCAGATGACAACGCGTCTCTGTGGAAGGTGAGGCGTGGCACGATCTCTCTATTTATTGTCTTTTTTCTTGTCTCGTTTTTGGCCCCTCCCTTTTTTCTGCGTTCCTGCGGCATGTGTTGTTCAGCAGACGTATGTCGTCTTTCCTTTTTTCGTTGCTCATTTGATGGATGCGTCTTCAAGCGCATCTACACATTTTCTTCCAATCAATAACTTGAACCACGCAACCCTTCTCGCGATCTTCAGGAATCTCTCCAACGAGTGATCGATTTGGAGCAGAAGTGCTTGACGAGAGAGGATTCAGAAGCCGTCACGAGAAACGCTGCCCGGCTGGTCGCATCGGTAAGTCGGTCGGTTTTCGTCTTGTGCTCTTGTTGGGAGAGTGGTTGGCTGGGTGAACAAACGGGAAGGAAGCCTTTTCTCATGAAGCAATGGGCTGAATGACTTGCCTGAGAATCTCAAAATTTCCGTGGGACCGATTCGGCCGAATGTTTGGAACTGCGATGCTTCTTTTTTTTTCCTGCCATGTTGTTTTCTGTTGTTGATTGTCTCTATACACCGACGAATGTGTCAACTTTTTCTCTTTTCTGGTCCTCCGCTTTGTCTGAACCTGCCCTCTTTCCCCTTGCAGGAAATCCGCAAAATGCCCCCTGTCAGAGAGCTGAGCGACGCCCTTGACTCTGTGAGAGGGCGAACTGACAAATTGCAGACTGCGGCAGTGAAGGCAGAGAAGATGGTCAGTCGGTCGGTCGGTCGGTCACCCCATCCATCTAGAGATAGATGGCCGGAGTGAGTGAGGGATGAGTGGTCGGTCGACCTGCTGATTTGAATGAAGACTCCTTACAAGGAGATTTGTTTGTGTCCCTGTTGAACGTCCTCTGCGGCCGTGGAAAGATCATGTCGCGAGTTGGTCCCCCGTTTTTCTTCTCTGCACAAAGGCTCCTGAAAGAACCTTCGCACACAACGTGGAAGAAGAGAAGAGAGACCTTCTTGTTTCGTTTTGTCCTTCCTTCTGCAGGAGGGGCTACTCCAGGGTCTCGCCCAGCACGCAGACGCAAGACTTGAGGCCCTCGCGGGGGAAGTGCAAAGCCTGTGGGGGGCGTACAAGGAACAGGCGAGGGAGACGGTCGGAAGGGAGAGGGCAACAGAGAACGTGCTGCATGGTCAGTCAGTCAGTCAGTCTGTCTGTCTGTCTGTCTGTCTTCTGTCTGTCTGTCTGTGGGGCTACCGGTAAATGAAAAGTCGCGGATGGGGAGGTTCTTGAAACATGAAAGTGATGGAGCCGAAATCCCTGATTGGTTTGTGGAATTCTGTTCCCAATGGTTTGGCTTTTCTTCGCTTTGTTCCCTCCCATCTTCATCGCGATTGTTCTGTCAACAGTCCTCCTCTCACTCTCCTTCCCCTTCTGACCTGTCTGAGTGTCATTCATTGTCTGTGTCCTTCCCTCCGTGCGTGCGTGCGTTTGTGTCAGAAATGGATTCCCGACTGGACCGGTGGGAACGCGACCGTGCGATGTCTTTGGAGAGTGGGATTCGCGCGGCGTCGAAAGATGGAAAGACAGGGGTGGAAGGTGGCAAAGACGCACAGAGGTCCGGAAGGGAGAGATAAGCGGATAAGAGGCGCATCTCCCCTTCCTTTCTTTTCTCACTCTTTTTTGTTTCTTCGCGCTTTTTTTTTTTGTTCTTCCTTTCTTCACATGCTTGGACACACCTCAATCTTTTTTTGCATGCGTGGGTGTGTGCACGTGCGTTATAATCGTTTTGTGTTTGTTTTCAGGGAGGTGGTGTCTCTGTGTCTACGACGGATGGACCTCCTGACTCAAAAGGTTGGGAGACTCGAAGAAGAGTTGAGGGAAGCAAGAGGGAAAATTCAGCATCAACAACCAGACGAACAGGTGGGGTCTGTCGGTTTTTTGTTCGGAAAACACACGCGGTCTCTCTCTCTCTCTCTCTCTCTCTCTCTCTCCTCGCTTGTCTTCTTTCTCTCTTTCTTTCTTCTTCGTCCGTTTTTTCCTTTTTTGTACGTCTTTCTTCTGCCTTGTCGGACGTTACCCGCTGTGCGCTCTTCCTATGACACTCCCGTCTCCTTCAATTATGTCTTTTGAAACTTCTTGCGGGGCGTGTCTTCTTGCGCGTTGCCTTTTGTCTACAAGCATCCGTACCCAACCCTTTACAGTCTATTCGAGTTGACTTTGTGCCTACGTGTGTCTCTGTGCGCGCCTGTCTGCTTCTCTACATGTTAATGCATCTGTTTGCATGTGTGTTTGTCTCTGTATGAGCCCATATTGCAGTCCACTCAGGTTGCCGTCCTCTCTCGGCCCCACAGCACGGGCATCGTCGGTGTCCCCTCAGACGCGCTCCTCCAGTTCCTCCCTCCCCCCAACCCCCACAGCAACAGTATCCCCCCAACCAGCCCAGCAGCAGCAGTCAAACAGGTACCACCCCTGCGTCTCCCTCCCAACAACTCAAATTTCCATCAACTGACCCAAGATAAGAGACTGGAGACCCTAGAGGCCGCTGTCGCTCAGATGGCCAATCAAATCCGAGCTCATGCGGTCCCGGAAAGAGAAGACCAAGACCAAACTAGGGGAGGAGAGACGGAATTCCCCCCGGGGGGCAGCCACAAGAGGCACGATCGGAGCATTGTGTCCCCCCCTCGATCACTTCTCAGTGGAAGATCCGTGACCCCGCCTGCCCTCACCGCAGCAGGGCTTGGAAGGGATGCCGGGGCCCTGCCTGCTCAGGGTTGGCGAGAGCTCCAGGCACATCGGCTGAAATTGGCCTCGTTGGATGCGCACGTGGCGGCTTTGCGAGCTCGGTTGGAAAGGGCAGAGCGGGCTGCAAAGGGGGAAGCAACTCGAGAGGGCGCTGGCGGGGGGGGGCGGTCTCTTGCAGTGACCGGAGTCCGAGGAGTTGCCGGGGCCCCTGCTGATGGCCCGCTCCGGGGTCGAGTGACCCTTCTGGAGGGTGAGATGGAAGCTGCAAGAGAGGACCAGAGACTTCTCGAGAGAAGGGTCTTCCAGGTGAGTTCCTCTATTTTCTTCCTTGCTCGATAGTGTATGCGCGTGTTTTCTTCCCTGTTTCGGGGCCTTCGTCGAAGTGAATGAATGAATGGATGCAGAGGGATAGGATTGTGTTCTCAGTCTCTCTCAAGCTCTTCCTTACAGAAAGAAAGAATGAAAAACTTGACAAAGAATGGAAGACAGGAAAGAGCTTTTGTCAAACACGCCGTCGATTTTTTGCAGTCCGTCTTTTTGCTCTCTCTGTCTCGCAAAGAGAGTCTCCGTTCGTGTTTCTGCGCTCCACGCACATTCGTAACAAACAAAAGGTTGGGAAGGAACGCTCGATTTGTACATCCGGACGATTTCAATCTTCTCCTTCTCCCACTGCCGTCTGCCCTGCCTCGCAATGCATGCATGCAGGTGGAGACCCTGATGCTGGACGCAGCTCTTCTCTCACCCCCCCACCGATTGGCCTTCACAGTGGAGGCAGGGGGAGGAGAGAGAATTCCCCCCAAGCTAGAGGGGGAGATCGGAGACAGATCCCCCTGCCTCGACCCCACTCCCCTCCATCAGACCCCTCCTCTTCCTCTTATGGGGGGACCTGGGGGAGGAGGTCTCAGTGACGCGATGCTGCGAGAAGCCCTGCTGAGGAACGCATCGGGGGGGCATCTCTCCTCCCCTCACGGCCACTTTGACTCACGCGATCCGTCTCCCTTGAAGCCCTACGCCCCCCTCGCCTCTGTTCCCATGGTTGCACAGGCACCGGAGGCCGCGCGGACATTCTGGGATGGATCCGCCCAGCCCCCTGCCCCCCATCAGCTGGTCGGTGCGGTGTCCCAGGGGGGCTCGCAGAAGTCGGCTACCGTTCCCAGAGATATGGTGGCACAGAAAGGGTTGACCCCTTACATCAGAATCCCTAGCGACATCGGTGAGTCAGTGAGTGGGCTCCTAGGGAGAGTTTTATTTGAGGGTCAGCGGGTCTGTGGTGCTTGTGACATCATTGCATTTCGGCTGTCGGTTCAATTTCTGTGCTTTCTTTCTTTCATCTTGATCCAGAGGATTTGAGTGAATCTTGTAGGTTGATTTCGTCCTCCACAAAAAGTGCGAGACAAGAACCTTCTGTGCTGGCAGGGGTCTTCTTTGTGTGTCTGTTTCGCGTCTTTTCGTATGTCATCTTTTTCGAATTTGTCGATGTGAGATAGTTTCATTTTGCCACTTTCCTCCAAGCCTTCTCATTTGTGCTCTCCCTCCCGCTTGCTCTGTCTCATCTCAGAGGACGTCTTCTCTGCCGCTGCGACACTCCGGTTTGGAGAGAGTTCAGCAGAGGTGGGGCGAGGGGACACACTGACGTCTGGTCTAGGGTCTCGGGGGGCGCACGCAGCGGCTGATGAAGCCTTTCAGCTGCTGAATGCGGAAGAGAGCAGACTTCGTCAACAGCAGCAGGGTCGGACAGCAGGGCCCATGCAGGGAAAACTGGGAGGAGTGGATGAGTCTCTTGACAGGCCCTTTACACCTCTGTCATTTGGATTTGCGCCGTCTCCAGCTCAGCCAGGCTCGAGGCCGGGAGACACGGCTGGAAAGAGGGAGAGGGGAGAGGCTGCAGACAGCTTCTTCCATGCCCATGAAAGACGTGGAGTGCCGGGATCGCGGCCGAGCAGCAGTAGCCGGCGGGAGGTGGAGAAGGAGAGGGGCCAAACCACGGGACCCGCGGGGCCTGCAGCAGAGGCTGCACGCGGCGAAGAAGAGATGTCGCAGGGTCCGTATGTGTGTTTCTGCGCGTGTGTTCGTGCGTCTCTTTGTGATTTTGTTAGTGTAGTGGGTACATGACGATGCAATCTCATCCATGTGGTTCGTCCCGTCTTCCAATTCTTCCCCTATTGCTTTCTGTTTTTTTCTCTCCCTGCAACAGCCCCAATGCCTCGCTGTTTCGATCGTTTCCACAGAGAGGGCCTTTCCTTGAGATCCTTCCCGTGGCACTGTTCACAGCGTCTGAAAGAAAAAAAGCTTACCATCTTATCTTTGGCGTGTGTCTGCAGGTGGCCCGGACTGGTTCGTCCCCACAGAGGAGGACGAGGCTTCGGAAATTCGGAGCCCCACCAGCACTGTGCACCAGCAGCAGGAGGGCCAGGGGGCAGAAGGGAGAGAAGAGAAGGCGGAAGGGGGGAAGCGAAGCGGTTTCGAGACGGTGTTGGGGAGAACAGATCCTCTTGTTCATTTTGGACAGACAGGCGTCTCTGAGCCTGTTGAAGTCTCTCGAGGTAGAGATGCAGAGGTGGAGATCCGGGGTGATCTTTTCCATGGTATGGCTGTTGACATCACACTTGGAGAGGGGGGGACGACAGGGGTGCGCCTTGTGCAGGGCCTGAAGCCTTCACTTCGACGGGCCCCATCAGGGGATTCGACTAAGAAGGGCCCAGAAAAGGCCACCCCCCATTTCATGATTGGAACCGGCCAGTCATTGGCTGATGGTGTTGCCGCAGGGCTGAAAGCTGCGGCTGTGCCAGAACCGCAGGGAGGGGCGGTGGGTGTTAGTGGAGATTTGTCTCCTCTGTCTGCCTTCCTCGCAAAACGTCCCCATTTGAAAGAGCTAGACAAAGCTCACGGCCCTCAGGAGGAGGGGGGCCCTGACTGGTTGGACCAGCAGCAGCGGTTGGGGGGTATCTCCTCGGAGACTCTCAAATCTTCAGCTGTAGGTCCCCACTCTCGTGTGGGGGGTTCTTCTAGAGGTGTTTCGAGGGAAACGGGGGGGGGAAGGGGGGAAGCGACGGGGGGCGGAGGGGAGGAGCAGGGGGCAGTGCATGAGTCAATAGAGGTTGTCTCTCTCAGATCTGTTGCTGGTCTGTCTCGGACAGGCACGGTCAGAAGTGAGGGCGGGATGGGAGGGGAGACGAGTCGCAGATCTTCCCCTACTCGCACCCATGTTTTACCGCCTCTTGAGCGAACCTCCCAGCAACACCCGCAGACGACTGAAGGGGGAGGACCTCAGAGGCGTCCTTCCTCTGCAGTTTCTGCAACAGGAAGTTCGAGGAAGGGTAAGAGGGGGTCCCCTCGTCGAGCAGCATCGAGGGACAAAGACTCATTCAAAAATCAGCAGCAGATGAGCATCACATTGGAAACTTCAGATGAAAAAATGGCAGCAGAGGCTGGGGAAGCTTCCCCCCAGGGGGGGGGTGGGGAGTCTCCCTCCCGATTTCGTCAGATGTTGACGAAGCAAAATTCCAGAGGATCAGGATTTATCGATTCCTCTTGGAAACCCCACACAGAGACGGCACAACTCACAGCCGAAGAGGCCGCACGCGCAGACGCGCTAGCCAGTGCTCTGGAGGCATCATCGGGAGGAGATGCAAAAACAAATCGGAAAGGGATTGGGGGAGGGGGTTTGAGTCCTGGGAGTGAGCCGGTGATGCTTTCCTCCATTGCCTCTGACGATATTTTAGGGGAGATAGGCCTTGCGACAGCGCGATCGCACAAGCCTGGGGATTCCGACGGAACAGCAGCAGGCGGGAGAACAGGCCGAAGTGATAAAGAGAGACAGAGTAAGGGAGACGGCCACTCAGTGGCCTCATCAGATGTGCGACATTTAATGAAAGGACGAGGGGGGGATGAAGCAGAATCCCCTCTGAGGGCCAGCGGGGGAGTGGGATTTTCGACTCAACAGTCCCTTGGGAAGAGTGGTGGTGGGGCGAGTGCAAAAGGGGGAAAGCTTGACATTCCCAAAGACAGAGGGGACCCTGCTGCCGCCACGCTGACTCTCTCTGAGAGCATTTCTCCGTCTCCCCAAGCCTCCCCGTCTCTCTCTACCGTCTCCCCCTTCCGCACTCTGAATCCGGCAGAAGACCCGAGTCCCGCTGAGCCCTTCACCTACCCATCAAGCGGGCCAGTAGGAATGGCGGGGGCACTGGCAGAGCCCACACCGTCGGCTGTACAGAGCAGCTCCCTCGGGTTCTCCCCCATGACGAGGGATCACACACCCGCTGCTGCACCGAAGGATGCAGACGAGAATGAAGAGGAAGAAGAAGGGTACGACGGAGAGGGGTTTGAGGAGTATGCAGCGGAGGAGGAAGGGGAAGAGCATAAAGAGGAAGGGGAAGAATGGACAGATGAGTCCCCCCCAACGCTGCCTCCTTTGGATGACAAGGTCAGTCACTGAGTGTTCTTTTGAAGGTTCTGAAGAAACTGTTTTCCCCCTCTGCTGCTGTTGCGTCCTCTGTAAGGGAAGTGATCTGGAAGATGACAGGGGCGTCTTCTGACCTCTTTCCTTTTTCCTGTTTCATTTTGCATCAACGATTCGTGAATTCTTGCTCAATCAATCCATGCATGCCAACTGAACCTGCCTGGGTGTGCCTCCTCACGCTACAAATGGAGTGGATTACAGTCTCCCGCATCCCTGGACCCATTCCAAAAGGCACACTCCTTTAATGCCACTGTGACGCACCAATCATCACTCTTTTGGGTCCAGATTCGCAAAGTTGGGCCTGCATTTTTTTTTTGCCTCTTTCCTGTCTGTCTTCCTGCCTGCCTGCCTGCCTGCCTGTCCACAGGAGGTCGACCTCGAGACTGCTCTCCGATCTGCTCTGTTGGGCCCCCCAGCTGAGGACCGGTCCCTCTCTCAAGCCTCTCATGGAGGCAAAAAGATCCTCCCCCCCCTGCCCCGAAGCGGCTCCAAATCCCGCCACGAGTCGGCAGCTGCACCTCCTGCATCTTCAGGGAAGGAGAAGGAGGAAGACGGTGCAGGACAGACAGAGACGGCTCAAGCAAGCACCCTTCCGGGTGCAGATGAGAAAGAGAAATGCGGAGAAGAGATTGCCCCTCAGGTGTTTGTACGGGGTGGAGGTGACTTCATCGTTGTGGATGACGATGGAGGTCTCCGGATGCAGAAAGACGACGCTGTGGACTTCAAACCCGCAGACGACGCTAGCGAGAATAGCTGGGACGATTGATTGAAGGGCTTCCGTGGGAATCGAAAAAGGGAATTAATCTGTGAGAATATATAGAGTAGAAATGGGTCCCAAATTTCCTCCCATGGAAAATCGTGGGTCTCTTGTCGATTCCTTTCTCCTTCTCGATCCTGAGAATGCTCTATCGATCTGCCGATGCGTCCTATCGTTCTGATGTTCTCCACATTTCCTCTATACCTTCATGTCGTTCCACGGCATGATCATGTACGATCGGTCTATAGAGGGGACTGGGGAGCGACAGACACACACAAGACGAAAGAAGACGGAGACCAAATCCCTGTCATTCCCTGAACGATTCTGCAGAGTAGTCCGGGATGGAAATTAGAATAGACCCAATTGATTGATCTAGCCAGTGATGCATGGATTGCAAGCTCTGTTTTGTAGCTCTGATACGGATCGGTTCTACGACAGAGTTGAGGATTTCTGTACAGTAAAAATATTATCAGAGCCATGCTAAGAGCATCGTTCAGACATGCCTGAGTTGGAAACTTGGCATTGTTTTAGTGACCATGTTTGATTTGATTTGATTTGAGGTAGGGCTTAAGCTTAAATCAAATATCCAGTCAGGGAGGACCTAGTGTTTAAAGACCTATCAAATACGATCAAATATTTGATCAATATGACTTTCAACCTCAAATATGAAGGTCCCGAAAAAACTTTTGCAAGTACCGATCCTCGGGTGAAGAAGGCTACTGACCTCTCTATATTCACCTCCAACACAAGGGGCTTGTTGTCGGCCCTGGCACGGCACAGAGGGTAGCCGAACTTACCAACTCTGGATGCTTAGCTGCCCAGGAACAGGATGGTTCCAACACCAACAGCAATAGCAAACGTGTGCGCGGTTCTCCGTCTTACCCCGTTGTCATCTCTCCGTAACCGAATAGAAGCCCAGGAGCACCCACTCCTGGAAAGCCGAAAAGCCAGAGAAAAAGCTCTCAGCAGCTCCCACCACCGATCGATTCGATTCACATTGAAGAAAGTGATCACGAAGAAGAGGAAAAGGAAGTGCCATAAAGTAAGGCTGAGAAAAGGTGCATAAGGTGCTGGTGCTGGTGCAAAAACAAGTTTGCACCTTAAATCAGGTGCAAAACAGGTGCAAAATAAGGTGTACCATTTACCATATAACAGCTAGGTTTCTACGGTTGATTTCTAGTGTTTCTAGCGGCCAAAAGGCACCTCATTCAAGGCTTAAAAGCTTTTTATGATGTAGTGTAGCTACATAAATTTTTAGTGTACAAACAATACAAACTATCACCAGAAATATCAGTGAAAAGACGAAAAGAAAAAAAAAATCTTGCATGCAATTAAAAACTATATGTCTCTGACTATATTATGACTTTGGTCTCTTTCTGGGTCTTTTTTTTTCATTTAAAACCTGTTCAATGCTTTGTATGTATGATCTATAGCATTTGAATATGTTTGGCACCATTTGCGTGCTGCACCGTAGTCCAGTTGTATCTTAGCTTATACGATCCATAAATCCTTCAAACTGCACACGCATGCCCCTTTGGAGCAAACTCCTGAAGAAAACAACCACAAATGGTGCGTTTTCATGAAAAAGAAAAGGAAGAAAGAATGAAATAAAGGAAGGTTTTTTTAGATTTCGTCTCTGAGCAAGGGCAAGCGAGGGCCTGATCTTAGAGGCTCAGAGCCCAGCCCCGTCATACCTTAGCTCTCTTCTTCACTCACCCCCCTCCCCAAAATAACAACGGAGGATAAAAACTAGACAAAAAAGAGGAAGGAGAGAAAGAAGAAAAGAAGAAAGAAGAGGAGAGAGCAGGCTCCTCACAGACTTTTTTTCACTCGAAGTCCGACTTGAAAATCGACCTCAGACTGAGTATGACATCTTTTTTCTCTAGAAACTCCTCGGGTTTGATGCGGGCTGGTTGGGGCGGAGGGGAGGCTTTGGCTTTTGATTTGAGTTTGGCTTTGAAGAATGAGAGAAACATGGACAGAGTCGGACAGGTGCGATTCCTAACCCCAGACCCTCTTCTTCCGACTGACCCGGCTTAATTTATGATGTTTATCGAGACTAGCATGTCTTCCCATACCCTTCTGAGCCACCTGCAAGGATCTACGTGGCTGGTACAAGTATTTTCTCCATCTTCAGATCCAAAAGAAGGCTCTCTCTGTTCTTGAATAGCTTCTCTTTTGTTTGCTAACATTTGTGTGAAGCCGTCTATCTGGACAGGGCCCCGGTTTGTGAAATTGAGAAGTGATTAACGGCAGTGACCGGTATACAGGACCGGTATGATTGACGACTCGCAAACAAAGGGGTGAACGCCTCTACAAAAGCTGCACTTCCCTTTATAGTCAGTCTTCAAACCTTCTGGAAGTACCAAAGCCGTGGTATGATAGAAAGTCAGATACAGATCTGTATGTAAGCATACAAACTTGATGAGCCATCAGCAGACGGAAGTGACGAATGGTTCCACTCTCTGATGCAAAGCAGCAAATTGAATGATCAAACATAGGGGTGTAAAAACGGGGGGAGGGGGTGCGTTCGAGCTCTTAGGACTCCAGATCTGACGGGGTCCCCCCCGTTCGAGCTCTAGGGAGATCAGACCCCTGTGAACGGGGACCTCCCCGTTTGGAGAGCTCTAGGTGAGAAAAAGAGCTCTAGGGGTCCGGGCTTGAGCAGCAGAATCAGCAGCAGTGAGCGGTATGAGGGCATCACAGTCAGCAGCAGTGTAAAGTAAGAGAAAACAGAACAACCATATAAGAAAGCGACTGTTCACAGAAGGTGGGGCATGGCGGGGCAGGTGAATCATTCAGTTACAGACTCGAAAAATTAATTTTGATCGCGCACACGAACTCCGCACGCCCCCCCCCCCGGTTCGATCCGACGGGTCCCCCCCCCTGTTCACGCTCTGCGGCCCTGTCCGAAGGATGGGGCCCCCCCATCGGGCAGGCTCCTGCCTGCCCCGCTGACGGGGTCCCCCCCCCCCGTCCAAAAGAGATTTTACACCCCTATGATCAAACCTGGTCCAATTGCACTCTTACTGACCAAGATAGATCGAGCCCGCCAATCGTAAAGAGCGCCCGGCACCAGGTTTCAAAAGTCCTTACCTGCAACCGAGAGGGATGTACCTTCATGTATGCGTGTTCCCATGTATGTGCCGTTTCTGCTTCTTTTCTTCATATTAATATGAAAAAGAATCTCCGTACAGCACAGTGACTATGTTAGCATTCATCCTTAATTGCTAAAGGTCGACGAAGCTGTTTTCCTCCCGGCAAACCGTTTAGGATTGTGCCATTGTTTTGCAAACGGACTCAGTCTGCTTGTGCAGCTTCTTGACTCAAACCTGTTGTTCTGATCCTTTTACCTTCGTGTGCTCCTCGTTGCTATGCGTGCACATGCAGTCGTTTCTGTTACATAGGGCAGCCCATAAAACAGTTCTCATGCTGCAAAGAGAAGAGGTTCTCACATGATATAGCTAGACTTGATTTCATACAGCGCATATGCATTGTCGAACGTGTATTCGTTCATCCAGTGAGCCCTGCATGCAGCCGATTTTCATCTCAAAAATCGGGTGATCAGATTTGTTTCGTGCACCGCGGCCCGGCAACACGCGCGCGTTTGGGGCCGCGAGGAGCCGCAGAGGCGGGGCCGTGATGCGTTGCATGGCCATGACGCTGACACTTTTCACCCAATTCCATTCCATCAGGTGCAAAACAGGTGTATCAGGTGCATCTGGTGCAAAACAGGTGCATGTGGTGCAACTGTCTGGTTTATACCTTTTCTGAGGTGCACCTTTTCCAAGCCCTACCATAAAGCTGAGTGATTGTCACCTCAATTTTGATACGTACTCTAACTTTATCGTATCAACAAAAAGTTATATACAATTTTAAATCTATCAATTTTATGTTCTTAATCTCTATTACTACTAGAGTGAGTCTCAGTGACTAGTGTATATACACTGCTACACAGGCATATTTTTTTTACAGAACTGATAAGTTATAATTTTATATATACTTTTTTAAATTTTTGAAATATATATCAGAAATGTTCTGATAACTATTATCATGAGAAAAATGATCAGAGTGATAGTAAGTCAGTGACTCAGTGAGGAACTCTAAGAGGTTAACCTCAAATCTTATCTCAAATATCAAATATTTGAGGTTGAAGCTCAAATGAAATCAAATCAAATCAAATCAAATATAATCAAATCAAACATGGTCACTACATTGTTTTACATATAGAAATTAATTTATGATTGATATAATGTATATATATATATATATATATATATATACATACAATGTGATACAAACACACACAATATATATATATATATATATATATACATACAATATGATACAAACACACACATGTGCATACACACCGTGACTGTGATATATAAAGTTGAATAACTTTTATAAAATTTACTTATATACTAGGCTCTGCACTCCATAAATAAATAAAAAAAGAAAAAAAAGAAAGTTTCCAGTCTTTTATTTTTTTATTTGTCAACTGAAAAGTATATAGTTTTCAATGTAACACCCCGTGTAACACTTTTGCAACACGTGAACAACAGTTGTTTGCCTATAGAATGTCATGATAAATAAAAAAAAAATCTATTAAAAAAAAACTTTTTCCCTTCTTTTATTTTTTTTTTATGTAGTGCGGAGCCTAGTCTAGGCGTTGACTAAAGAAAAAACAAAAAAATCCCCCCAAATCTTGAATTTACTTTTTTTTTTTCTTTTTCAGTCAAACAACTGTTATTCAAGTGTTGCACAGGTGTTATTCATATATTGCACAACTGTTGTTAGGTATTGTTGAGGGTTGTTGTGTGCCGCCTTAGTGCGGCCTACATGAATACTACGGCGGCTACAGCATGTCTAACCTTGGTCGTACGGGGGGCACGGTATTTATTTCATGCTAGGCATGCAGATCGATATTTCGTGCTTCGATGGCTTTATTCTTTCTCTTCTCTGTCCAGCCGTGTGACGATCTGTCTTTCTAGGTCCGAACTGATACCCTATCCAAGATCGTGTTCTGTAGATTCTGTCTTCTTGATGCTAAGTCTAGACTGCATCGATCTAGCAGCTAGAGTGGTATATAACATGGTAGCAGCAGTCTGATTTTGGTCCAGCTGCTGCGACTTGCTCTTGCCTCTCTCGTTTCGAAGAGTTCATCTTTGGAGCTGGTGCTGCTTGATGCCGGTTCGAGAAAAACTTCTGAAAGGGACAGGCAGACGTAGAGACGCGCGCATCTTTCCAACTTCGCCCCACTTTTCGCTTCATTTAATTTTCCCGTTCCACTTTCTTCGTGCCGTCTCCAACTTATTAAAAAATGTATCCTCTCTGTTTTGCTTCTTTTCGCGCTACCTCACTATGATTCTGTTTGATGAGGTGCGCTCCACTGTAGAAGGATTTCAGAAGGCATGTCTGATCTCTCATGAAGCCTCGATGGACGACCTGGAGATCAACTTTCAGGAGCTGGCGGTCAACGTGCATAACTGCTTGTCTGTTCTTTTTTGGTCCCGTCTTGTGGTTCACGAGAATGTGCCTTTCTCTTGGAATAGGAAGAAGCGAGCCCGTGGGATCCCGTGGGAAGCGTGGCGGCTCTTCCCTCCGAAAACGTTCCCTTTCTAAGCAACCAGTAGAGGACCTTCTTTCTCTTTATCCCAATTCTGCCCCAGTCTGAGACGGCCTTACTCCTGCTGATGCTCCCAAACCGTCTATTTCAATCCTTTTCAACGGCTCCAATGTATGTAACAGTCCTGAGTTGACCACATTAGTTGCACATAAGCCCCCCACTCTACGACCTAAGAACTCTCTTACCACAATAACATCCACGTAGCCCCCCTCTCTCACCGTTTTTTTGAGGAAGCCTGAGAAGACGGAACGGTGTGCAGCAAAAGTAGCTGCACATACTGAGGTTGTCCCCTCCTCCACCCTGTTATCTCTTCCCTCTGTGTTGTCTTTGTTTTCATCCTTGTCCGGCAAGCCCCCAGTCGGGTGTAAAAAAGTAAAAAAGAAAGAAAAAAAAAAATTCTCCTCTAATCACTTATTTGTTTTCTTTTTTTTTTTTTTCCTTAGCCGATGCCTAGAGCCTAGCTTATATATAGCCAAAATTTAAGCTTCTAGCTGTAAAAATAAAATTTAAAAATCAACTATAAAATCATAAGTGAACCCCCACATAACTAGTAACTATAAAGAAGTGACATCGCTTTCAGGCTCTCTCTCTCCCCCTCTTTCTTAATCAAACCGGGCCTTAGGTTTTAACGAGTAAACAAGAGAAGGGACACTGACTTTTCTCTAGACTTCTCTCTCTCTCTCTCTCTCTCTTTCTCTCCTATATAAGAGTTCCCTTCTTTTTTTTGGTGAAATTAGTAACAGTCTAATAGAAAAACATGTAAGAGAACTAGCAAGAGAAGGGATTCTGACTTCTCTCTATATAAGGTTGTTAATCACCGATAACTATAAGTACCAAAAAACAGAACCAACTGTGGAGTCCTACCCTATGGTACCGCCTTTTAAGCCTTCGTATGCGCCGTGACTAAGTGAGCCAGCGTGCCATGCCACATTCCGCCGCCGCGCTTTGCTTCGTACATGTCGCACACGTCGATCAAAGTCGTTGAAATCGAGTCTGACCTTCGTATTTAAGTGTGCAACATGTCACTCGAGCAACGGATAGCATCGTTTGAGTCTGATGTCTGTTTGGCATAGATCGAGAGCTCCTAAGAGTCTGAGAGAGAGGAATAAGTAGAAACTGTACAATAATAGAATGAACCCAGTTGATTGGAATTCCAGATCGCTCTAGAGCCAAACCTGCTATAAACTGTTGCCTGACTAAGTGTTGCTCATGTTCCTTCTCTAGAGTTTCTCTAAGGTTTTTGTCCTTGCTTTACCTTCTGTCTAGACGCCATAAGGTGGCCGGACAGGAGGGACAAAGCATTGTAGTGAACGCTCAGCTCGATGAGTGTCGACTTTCGTATACCTTCTATGATAGAGATCAGATCTATCTCTTTGTGCAACAGTTGGAAACCGATTGCAACGATACGGGTACGGTCAGGCAAAGACTGTGAGTAGGGGAATTCAGCGTCCCCTTGCGTCCCAAGCTGCCCGGAGCCCTCTTTTTGAGATCATCGTGGTGGACTGGGAACTCGGGGTCACCGTGGCGTTCCTGATTGGAGAAGTGGATCGGAGACCTCTGCATGAAACCGATCGTGGAGATGTTGCTTGGTGTTGCTTAAACTTTGGAGTGACTCCATCTCACGGAGATTGCCTTCTACAAGTGTATCACAAATGAAACGGCCAGTAGATTGCTTTTTTTACTTGCTGTTCTGTGAGTGTATGACTAGTTCTGTACCTGATCGATCGGAACCGACGTGTGCATATCCGGCGTTGACTCTGCTGTTTGCTGCATGCGTGTCTGTATATGAACGACTGTCCGCATGTGGTCTGACTCTGTCAGGTGGTGTGTGCGCTTATTCACGGTGGTTGGCACCTTTGTGCGATAATCCTTTAAATTTGTATTGAAATGATACGAAAGGTATGGGCGCTTAGCAGGAGGCTGAGTGTGCCACGACCCTACAACCACTCCATCCATTGTGTACACATGCACATGAAGTCGTCGGGAATTCCCTCCAAAAGAGCAGAGCTGAGAGAGTTCTTTCTGCTGCAAAGTAACACGCTGTCCAAAGCCGAAAGACTTGCACTTTCGATCTTGATGTTGAGCCAGGAGGCATTGGATGTATTTGATGCCCCTGAGGGAACGGCAGGCCTGAAGTACGAAAAGTCAAGTGTGTGACTGCTGCCGCGTGGCCGGGTTGCCCTATGATGGGTCGATATGTCCCGGTTGCACCGTTCCTCTCGACTGACAGTGAGAAGGTGGAAGGATTTGAAGCTGGTGATGGCTGCTCATGAAGTAAACGATCGAACAATCAGAGCAATGCACCTCGAGGAGTGAGGTCATGACAGAGTGTTCTGAAGTTACTTGGTTTGGCACGGTAGCTTAGTGAGAACGAGGATGGCCGACATACAAACAAGCTTTCAGGAAGCCATGAGTGGAGCAGTGTGTAGCTGCACCCTTTTCTTTTCTCTTTATCCCTTTGCAGCTGTTAACAATTCGATGACGCCAAGTTGGATGCACACGTTGGCCGCCATACTCCTGAACTAGCTGGTGCTGGGAACCTATAACTCCGATCGAGTCTTCCGGTCGACGATATACATATATGGTGGACGAGTGCTCTTATTGGTGCCACCAGTATCTGCGTCGCATACCTACGTCTGGGTGATCTTGGACTTGCGAGCACACCTCACACATCGTGGCGCTTTGAGATCGTTCTAATTCACGTGGCGCCCCGGCCCTTGAATATTTTAACATAGATGCCATCGAGATGGAGTTTTCGGAGTTCTAACAGCATCTACGGTGACTTGCCAATGGATGAGATTTATTTTGAGCATTGAAGCGCATGCTCGGTCTTTTTATTTGTTGATCACGAGGATGCGATTTTCTTGTCCGTGGCCGGGGGGGATCTGTAGAGTCCTACCCTATGGCGCCGCCCTTTAAGCCTTCGTATGCGCCGTGACTAAGTGAGCCAGCGTGCCACGCCACATTCCACCGCCGCGCTTTGCTTCATACATGTCGTACGCGTCGATCAAAGTCGTTGAAATCGAGTCTGACCTTCGTATTTAAGCATGCAACATGTCACTCGAGCAACGGATAGCATCGTTTGAGTCTGATGTCTGTTTGGCATAGATCGAGAGCTCCTAAGAGTCTGAGAGAGAGGAATGAGTAGAAACTGTACAATGATAGAATGAATCCAGTTGATTGGAATTCTAGATCGCTCTAGAGCCAATCCTGCTGTAAACTGTTGCCTGACTAAGTGTTGCTCATGTTCCTTCTCTAGAGTTTCCCTAAGGTTCTTGTCCTGGCTTTACCTTCTGTCTAGACGCCATAAGGTGGCCGGACAGGAGGGACAAAGCACAACCCTCAATTTCATTTTTTTTTTCGTTGTTTTCGGTCCTTTTTTGGTGTTTTTGTCACCGGTAAAAACTGGCTATTCTGGAGTCAAAACTTTAGAAATTAAGAGAGCCAAAGTGGGCCCAGCAGCGAGTTACACTGTAAGGCAGAGCGAGGCAGGCCAGTGCCGGCCCACACGGCACGATGTTGATTTTTTAAGTTTTTTTCTATCGTTTTTGACTCACTGTTAGATAAAATTGAACTTTAAGTAAGTTGATTTTTAGTAAAAAAACAGAATCCAGCTATTTTAACGTTATAAAGCCTACTTTAAGCAAACTTTTCAAGGTACCAAAAGCACCGGTACCGAAAAACGGAACCAACCCCCCCTTAAAGTACCGAATTACCGAAAGATACGGTACTTAACAACCCTGTCTCTATAGCTCTCCAGCCCTCTCTTTCTTATGCAGTCATACATGTAAACAAGAGAAGGGGGAAGGTTTTGTTTTTTCTTGATATTTCTTCACATATCTGTCTAGGCATCGGCTAAAGAAAAAAAAAAAAAGATTGGCAATGCCTCTGACTGTGTATATTTTTTTTTTAAGCCGACGCCTAGATATCTGTTAACAAGACAGATAGATAGATTTTTAATAAAAGTTACTTGCAGTGAGCGGGTCAATTATAGCTAATCTGATACTCGATCATTAAGTTTTCTGACTTTTCACTGTTTTCATTGGAGACTTGAAGTATATCTTATACACCTAGTAAGCGACACACAGTCTAGCACACAGTCATAAAAAACAATCTGGAAACGTCAATATATTGAAACGTCTACATTTGTTCTTTTTAAAGTATAAAATGTAAAGTGAAGTACACATTTTTTCTAGATTTTTTTTCTTTTTTAATTTAAAATATTTTTTTTTGATACTATAACTGGAGCTAGAACAATTAAACTAAACGTGATTTACACGTTTATAACTAGATATGTTTAGTAGTCAAAGATGACCTCAGACAACAACAACAAAAAAAATCGGCCGATGTCTATTCTAAACTAGATTCTAAATATTCTGTTTTTTTTTAATCATTCCAGTTGTATGCTAGTCCTGTATAAGCTAGACTCTATAGGGTATAAAAGTGAAAATCTCCTATAAAATAATGTGAGTTTAACTCAAAATACACCAAATAGTGTGTCTGTTGCGTTTTTTGAGCTTCCTTCCTAGCTTTTTTCATTGAAGTGACTCAACTCAAACTTTTATCTCAAATCATGATCGACAAACCATTCTTTGTGATCGATTTTGTTTTTGCTTCCATCGGCGTGCATGGACGTGCATAGATTGACATGTTTGGACTTCTGTCGACCGGAGGGGCATCAATCTCAGTGGCCATGGCCACCTGGTGCGCGCATTTCTCTCTGGTGTTATGAAGAGCTTCACGTTAGTTCATAACAAATGTCTCTAACACCGGCATCATCGTCACTGTGCAGAGAGGGACGTGCCGCTGTATTTTACGTTCGCCTTGGCTTGGAGCTTTTTCCCTCCGAAAATCATTCCATCAATACGTCGAGCAACTTTTTCTGCATGCTCTTTGTTCATACCCACTGCGATGGCGTATCTTCCGTCCTTGCCTCCTGGAAAGATCAGGTCTTCACCATCTTCAAGTTGAAGTCCAAACACGCTGCTGAGCTTCTTCTTATCGAGGTCCAGGGGCAACTTCTTAATCTGCAAGAATAGACAAAAATGTGTACAAGGCATCTCCGGAACTTGCATCACCTATCTGTTTGCAACGTACGATAGAAGCATCCTCCACGCGCTACCAGATGAATACCACGTATATGTACGGGGATGAAAACCACCCACATTGCAATTGTCAGTTATCGTTTCAGATGCACCTGCACAGCCACGCTGTCCTTGACCACAGAGACCTTCCTAGGGTTCGTGTCCTGCATTCACCACATGAAAAAAAAGGGCTTGCCGCTCTGGTAGACGGGATTTGTATGAGCCCGCCACAACTTTCGAGACGACAGTGGGTCTTGGAAGACAGACCGACCACAGACAAAGAATCTCAGTGCATGAAGAGCTGGCCGACAGAGATACAGTCACAGATCGACACAAACAAGCCCGCTACCAACCATTTCGAGGGGGGACCTCACCACACACAGAAGCAGCATGGACAGAGAGCACACGGGTACACTCAGATACGAGCAAAGCGAAGCAGAACAACCCACGCTCCTCCAGGAAGTGCGGAGACGAACCCGCTACCAACCATTTGGAGGAGGGGCCTCACCACATATAGAAGCAGCATGGACAGAGAGCACACGGGTACACTCAGACACGAGCAAAGCGAAGCAGAACAACCCACGCTCCTCCAGGAAGTGCGGGGACGAACCCGCTACCAACCATTTCGAGGGGGGGCCTCACCACACACAGAAGCAGCATGGACAGAGAGTACGCGGGTACACTTAGACACGAGCAAAGCAAAGCAGAACAACCCACGCTCCTCCGGGAAGTGCGGGGACGAACCCGCTACCAACCATTTCGAGGGGGGGCCTCACCACACACAGAAGCAGCATGGACAGAGAGCACACGGGTATACTCAGACACGAGCAAAGCGAAGCAGAACAACCCACGCTCCTCCAGGAAGTGCGGGGATGAACCCGCTACCAACCATTTCGAGGGGGGGGCTCATCACAGCCCAGCAGCATACAAGCGCACCCATGATACAGACACTATGACTAGACAACAGGCAGGCAGAAATCGGCAGGAATGCTGGTGAACTACAGATGGAGAGACCGGCAGAGAGATAAGTAGACAGAAGGCGTGCCAGCCAGATAGACAGACGACAACAGGCACACAGATTATGCCCACCGTCTTCCTTCGGCCCGGGGCTTTCAGTCCCTCTTTTGCGAAGAGTTTGCCGAAGTTCCTTTGCTGCTTGTCATATCCGTTGGGGCTGTCTCTCGTTGCACCAGTGGTCTCAGCGTCCGCCTGCACTCATGCATCCATTCTCCATTCGTATCCACATATATAGTATTCTGCGCTCTTGTGCATGTCATCTTTTCTATCAGTTTAAAGCTGGGCAATCTTTGAGTAACACTGACAGACATGCAAACGAAAAACAACAGTAATTCGGTTCCTGGAGGCATAAAAAACATGCATCCAGAAAATGAAGGATCCAAGTCTACCATGCGTGACTGCATGGAGCTCGAACCAGTGGTATAATTGAGAAAACAAGCCGAAACCAAAAAGTTGAGCTTTTCGCCTCCTTTTATTTGTACCCTGCAATGTTCAAATGAAGGCTTAGTGTTGTGGGAATCAACTCACGTCAATCTTTTGCTCCAGGGCTGCTGCAAGACGCTCCCTCGTTTCTTCAGCAGTTTCCTCGTGGTACGACCTGATCGTCTTTGTCGAGATTTGGAACCACTTCCAGTTGGATAACTGGGACCCTTCTGATCCTTTCTGTCACTGCATACGTACATATATGTATGGGGCAGGGTACAAAAGCCAAGACTTTGATAAGCCTCCGCAGAAGCACTATGATGCATCTATATATGAGTATCGGCGCAGTACACCCCTCAGGACATTTTTTGAAACTGCTTTTCCAACATGCACGAACTTACTTGCAATGTACAGTTGGATTGCCCAGCAACTTGCTTCTGTTTCAACAAATGCAAGAGATCGATTCGAGGGGAATACAGCCTGACGTGAAGATCGACGTTTATACTGCGTTGATCAGACTGAGTGCGATGGAGGGGTCTCTAAGTCAATGAACAGATGACTGCAATCTACATATCTAGCTGGGGATTGTGAGAGTTCCGAAAAGGTACAAACATCGCGATCACTGCATGCATGCGCATGATCAATATGTACATGCAATTAATTAACAGAAAACAGATAAAAATGTACGCACGTACAATCACGTACATAAATTAATGTACGTACATATATACATTCAAACTTCTTCGCGAAAATCCCGATCGCTCCTAGTTTGGACTGTGGGACCCATAGACACAACTAGATTCACGTCTTAACGAAGGGTAACTCCGTTAAGCCGTATCAAGGAGGCACATTTCGCCTAATGCCGTATAGCTGTTTCACTGGCTTACGCAACATTAGGCGTGCACCCGAGGGATCTAGCGGCCCCCACTATGCCGCATATGATTAGATCCCTTATCGACAATCTCCCCCCCCCGTTCACCCCGAAAAACCAGTACGGAATAGTCTTTCCCCAGTAAACTAAGTTCACTACCCGAGCAGTCGATCGGCTTTACAGCTAAAGCAACGAATTGGAGAAGCACTGTCTAAAGCGGTGGGAGGGTGGGTTCCGGTTCGTTCGACGGAACTGTCAGAATGGACTACCATCTTTTCTCCTTCGTTTGACCCCTCTTCAACTATTTAACATATCTTTTCTGACTCACACATTTTTCTAAGCGCGCGGCAGATAAAACCGCGACCACTATTTTTTTTCGCCCGCGCGGGATGGATTTGACGTTCCCGGCTTGGCGCGTTGGTGCCGCAAAGGCCGTGCCAGGCCCGGGACTATATTTCCCATCGGATCGTGATTTCCGTCGTTTGAACGCACGGCTTCGCTCCGCAAGCTAGGCTTCGCCTTCCATTCAAACTTCTTCGCGAAAATCCCGATCGCTCCTAGTTTGGACTGTGAGACCCGTAGACACGACTAGATTCACGTCTTAACGAAGGGTAACTCCATTAAGCCGCATCAAGGGGGCACATTTCACCTAATGCCGTATAGCTGTTTCACTGGCTTACGCAGCATTAGGCACGCACCCGAGGGATCTAGCGGCCCCCAGTCTGAGACGGGTCCCCAGTCTGAAAAGACAAGAAACAGTAATACGTAGTTTGGTTAATCAATAAACATGTATGTTTATGATTTACCATTACTGGTTCATATTTTAGAGCGGATCAGATAGAGCTGAAACATTCTATAATGTAGCAACTGCATGTGCCTAAAGATGCAACAATTTATTATTACCAATAAATTTATGTCATCTTTTTTTGCTTTGGACACTGCCTCTTTGATCAGCTTTGAGGTCCTATTTCAATGGTGATCTACTGACTATACAGAAGAACACGCCGGATCCGTATCTACCATCAGGTCTGCAACGGATCAATTAGTACAGGGAGAGCCAGAATATTCCCTCTGCCTTTTAAAGATGCATGGAAAGAGCAAACGCTATGAGACGTTGCCTTTCTCTGTCTGCAACGGATGCTTGAACACAGCAGCAGCTGCCTTTTAGCTCCGCAAACGATGCGGCGGCCCAGAGACAGGGGTCTCGCCCTTCTCTATCTGCCAGAATAAAGAGATGTACAGAGAGAGAGAGCGATCTCTGCCCTTCTTTGTCTGTAAGGAAGAAAGATGTACAGAGAGAGGGGTCTCTGCCCTTCTCTGTCTGCAAAAAGAAAGATGCACAGAGAGAAGTGTCTCTGCCCTTCTCTGTCTGCAAAGAAGAAAGATGTACAGAGAGAGGAGTCCTGCCCTTCTCTGTCTGCAAATGAAGATGTACAGAGAGAGGTCTCTGCCCTTCTCTGTCTGCAAAGAAGAAAGATGTACAGAGAGAGGTGTCCTGCCCTTCTCTATCTGCAAAGAAGGATGTACCAAGAGAGGGGTCCTGCCCTTCTCTGTCTGTAAAGAAGAAAGATGTACAGAGAGAGGGGTCTCTGCCCTTCTCTGTCTGCGAAGAAGAAAGATGTACAGAGAGATGGTCCTGCCCTTATCTGTCTACAAAGAAGAAAGGTGTACAGAGAGAGGGGTCTCTGCCCTTTTCTGTCGCCAAAGAAGAAAAATATACAAAGAGAGAGATCTTTGGCCTTCTCTGTCTGCAAAGAAGAAAGATGTACAGAGAGAAGGTCCTGCCCTTCTCTGTCTGCAAAGAAGAAAGATGCACAGAAAGAGGGTTCTTTAGCCTTCGATCTCTGTTTGCAAAAAACGAAGATGTACAGAGAGAGGGGTCTTTGCCCTTCTCTGTCTGCAAAGAAGAAGGATGTACAGAGAGAGGTGTCTCTGCCCTTCTTTGTCTGCAAAGAAGAATGATGTAGAGAGAGAGGGGTCCTGCGCTTCTCTGTCTGTAAAGAAGAAAGATGTACAGAGAGAGGAATGTTGGACTTCTCTGTCTGCAAAGAAGAAAGATACACAGAGAGAGGGATCTTTGACCTTCGATCTCTATCTGCAAAGAAGAAAGATATACAGAGAGAGGTGCCTGTGCTCTTCTCGTCTGCAAAGAAGAATGATGTACAGAGAGAGGTGTCTCTGCCCTTCTTTGTCTATAAAGAAGAAAGATGCACAGAGAGAGGGGTGTTTGCCCTTCTCTGTCTGCAAAGAATGAAAAAATGCCCAGAGAGTGGGATCTCTGCCCTTGTTTGTTTGCAAAGAATGAGAATGCACAGAGAGAGGCGTCTTCCTTCTCTGTTTGCGCAAAGAATGAAAAGATACATAGAAAGAGGGATTTCTGACCTTCTGTGTCTGCAAAGAATGAAGGTGTACAGAGAGAGGGGTCCTGCCCTTCTCTGTCTGCAAAGAATGAGGATGCACAGAGAGAGGGGTCTCTACCCTTCTCTGTCTGCAAAGAAGAGAAATGTACAGAGAGAGAGGTCCTGCCCTTTTTTGTCTGCAAAGAAGAAAGATGTACAGAGAATGGGGTCTCTGCCCTTCTCTGTCTGCAAAGAATGAAGCTGCACAAAGAGAGGGGTCTCTGCCCTTCTCTGTTTGCAAGGAAGAAAGATGTACAGAGAGAGGGTCCTGTCCTTCTCTGTCTGCAAAGAATGAAGCTGCACAAAGGGAGGGGTCTCTGCCCTAAGGCTTCTCTGTCTGCTGAGAAGAAAGATGTACAGAGAGAGGGTCCTGCCCTTCTCTGTCTGCAAAGAAGAAAGATGCACAGAAAGAGGGTTCTTTGGCCTTCGATCTCTGTTTGCAAAAAATGAAGATGTACAGAGAGAGGGGTCTCTGCCCTTCTCTGTCTGCAAAGAATGAGGGTGCACAGGGAGAGGGGTCTCTACCCTTCTCTGTCTGCAAAGAAGAGAAATGTACAGAGAGAGAGGTCCTGCCCTTCTTTGTCTGCAAAGAATAAAGATGTACAGAGAGAGGGGTGTCTTCCCTTCTCTGTCTGCAAAAAATGAAGCTGCACAAAGAGGGGGGTCTCTGCCCTTCTCTGTCTGCAAAGAA
>JAHBMJ010005783.1:18347-57682 GCA_018398765.1 Chromera velia | reverse complement strand
GTGAGTGAGTGAGTGAGTGAGTGAGTGGGTGAGTGAGTGAGTGAGTGAGTGAGTGAGTGAGTGGGTGAGTGAGTGAGTGAGTGAGTGGGTGGGTGGGTGAGTGAGTGAGTGAGTGGGTGAGTGAGTGAGTGAGTGAGTGAATGAGTGAGTGAAGGCACGCGCGCTTTTTTTTTTTTTTAAGTATGGCCAGCTCTTTGTTTCTTAATTTTGCGTTCTGCAAAACGACCCATGCATCTCCAGGGGACCAGGCGATGATGATGAGGTATGAAGGGTCTCACTTTTCGATGAAAATGTCGGAATGCACAAGTCTCGTTCACCTCAGAAACGAACAGCATTCACAGGACAGATGGGATACTCATCCTATTGAATTCCTTAATTTCTAAATGAGCGTATGGAGAGGAGGTGTCTGGTGATTGTGCACATCTTTCCGTGCGTGAGTCAATTCAGCGAGCTTGCACTTCATTCGATTTCTGTACACATTCACCACTGTTCCTCCCTCCCTCCCTCCTGTGCATTCATGGATGCATGACTGCAGCCCCACGTTCCTCCCAAAGTTACAGGAGAGGCCGTGACGGCTTTCCACATGAAGGGAACCTCGGCACCTGCCCGGAGCCTCACACAACAGGTCAGCAAGCATGCTTCCTGGATGAGGCGCGTACATAGAGGAGGACTGAAGAGGAAAATGAATGTCACCCGCTCACTCAAGACGCTCACTCAATTGGAGGTACCTATTCTTCTATGTGCATTCATCTGTCTTGCCCCATTTAGCAAAGGAAGGCTGAAGTTGGTGCAGAGGGAAAAGGCTGAGCGAGGCATGAGAAGAGTCTTTTCTTTCTACTCTGCTGATCTCTTCTCTTCTCTGTTCCTTTCATTTTATTCCATCAAAACGATTCGAGAAGGAAAGGTGGTTCTATGAAAAGGGAATTCGGATGGTGAAAAGAGGGCATACATAAAGGGGTTAACCTCTTTTGGACTGAATGAATGAATGGATGAGTGAGTGCAGTTGGAGGCCGACGTGCTACTGGACAATCTCCTTGGGGACGTTCCCACATCCCCCAAGGCGGGGGGGGTCGGGGGGGGGGGGGGGGCAGGAAGCGTTGCGGGCAGAGACAGCTCTCCGGCAGACGACAGAGGAGAGAAAGCACAGGTGCGTCTGGCGACTCACTGTGGGTTGGAGCTGGCAGAAAGACAGAAAGATATCGATTGTGAGGGGGGCATACAGACACACTGTTGGACTCTTTTCCCTTGCTTTTTCATTACAGATAGATAGACAGACTATACAGACAGACAGAGAGACAGACAGACAGACCGACCGACCGACCGACAGACAGACAGACAGACAGACAGAAAAACAGGAAAGGAGGCAGGCAAAAATAGAGACAGACAGCTTAAGTGCCCCCTGACTGCCAACTTGTCCCTTGAATTAGCTCAGCCTGGCTTGATCAGGAGAATGAACAGATGGATGGATGGACGGAAACAAAGAAATGGACCCAATCACTGATTTGATTCCTGCCCTGCTTCCATTTTTGCTTCCCTTTTTGCAGCCGAAAAAGGGCAAAAGTGTCCTACGACGAGAAAGTGATCCCCTCTCTCAAGGGGGAGGTCTTCTGATGAGTCCCCCGAATTCCTCCAGCCCCCCGACACAGAATCCGAAGGAGGAAAGAAGAAGATCTAGAGATCCTTCAGACCAGAAGGGAAGGAGACGATCGAAGGATAAAGACAGGACAGGAGGGACCGAACAACAAGGACTCGGACAGGGACAGGGAATGTCGAGGAGAAGAAGCAGTCTCCTCTTCGAACCTCTGGCAGAGGACGCAAAATCGGCGGTGGGCAGGGGTGCATTTTGCGAGTATGTGGAAGTTGACCTGTTGTCATTTTGTTTGCGAATTCATTCTGCAAATGCTTTCGCACTTTCGACAGAGGACACCACTACAGTGCCCTTTCTCTACTACTTACTACTTGACTCAATCCATAAACTTGTTTTAAGACACAAGCCCCTGACCCTTCACAAATCCCCATTTGGCCCCCCCCCAGTCAGTCCCTTCTGCCCGGATCTTCTTTATGCTTTGTACTCATCTCCCTTCGTCTCCCTTTTCTTCAGGTGGCTGCTGACTTTGCGGCCGACATATTTGCTGTGCCGAACCCGAACGCGACTGTGGAGGCGGTGCACGGAACGAGGAGGGCCAGCTTTGGGGCCAGGATCGTGGCGCATCTGACCAACCAGGAGGTCAGTGAGAAGAGGGGACGGACAGAATGATTCGACCGTGCGTTGGGCTCACTCTCTCATGGTGGAAGACGGTTGTTGATGTGCAATTCTGATCACGCAACGCACTAGATGCACAATAGAAGACACTAGCGGGCTCTTGTGGAATCGTCAGATGAAGAGGAATGAAGCAGCAGAACAAGAACAGACAGGAGTGCGCACGTGCGTGGGTGGGTTGGTGGGCGAGACATTGAGAAATTGAGTCAGTGACTGACTGACTGACTGACTGACTGACTGACTGATTGACTGACTGACTGACTGACTGACTGACTGACTGAATGAATGAATGAATGAATGAATGTGTGATGAAAGGCATCAAAGTATAGGGAGAGACTAGCCACTGATTGGAGACCACCGCACTCCCTTCACTTGCGTATCTGCTTGCAGTCCCCCACCGACTCTCGGTCCCCCTCCCGCCACAGACAGTTGCACCAGGGGACCGAGGGAGAAGGGTACAGGAGGGGCAGCACGCATGCAGGAGGGAAGGAAAGGGATACAAGGAGGTCCTCAACAGAACACAAAGGAGCAGGGAGGGAGAGAAGAAGGTCATCTGTGGGGGGAAAGAGAGACGGGAAAGAAAGGGCCAAAACGGAGGGGGGGGCAGCTGAGGGGGGGATGTCGGCCAAGCCAGCGGCAGTCTCGGCAGAGGCAGAGGCGACGCTCAGACGAGCAATGGTCTGTCTGAGGGATCAAGTCAACAGGAAAGAAAAGAAGAAGGGTGGAGTAAAAAAGTGCACATCTATCTCAGTCTGTCGTCCTGCTGTTCTCAGAGAAAGAGATCAATTTCTTTCCCCATTCTATCTTGGGTAGATGAGGTGATTCAGCCAGACAGACGGACACACACACACACACACACACACACACACACACAAGCACAGAGAGAGAGAGAGAGAGAGACCGCTTTGTGTTTGTGATGGGCTCACACGTCTATGCGTCTATGTGTACACTTTCGTGTGTGTGCTCGGTGAGCGAGTAAGGCATTGCTTCGCCCTTCGTTTCTTTGTCCTTTTCTCGCCCAATCTCACACTTTAACGCATCTTTACTCCCATCCTTCTGCGCAGACCCGGAGACAGCAGCAGCACTCTGCGGGGGAAGGGGTTGGCAGCAGAGGCAGCAGTCCAAGCAGAGGCAGAGACGGAGAGAGACGCCCTGGAGGAAGGGTCGGGGCTGGCAGTCAGGAGATGCTAGAGGAGGCCCCGGTCTCAGCTGATTCCCCCATAGGACGACGAGGAGAAGAAGAAAGGGCGTTGGTCGCAGTGAGCCCACCTCCCGAGGATGCCAGTGGGGCACCGGCACTGCCTCCGTCTGTGCGGAAGAATGGGAGGACGGGTCTTCAACCCTCCTCGTGGGAAGGAATGGGGAAGGAAGGGGGTCCCTCTTCAGATCTGGATGGCGGTGGAGCGACTCGGAATCGTCCCCTGGAAGGGGAAGGGGAGAGGGGGGAGGGGTTCGAAGGAGACAAAAAGGAGAGAGATCGGGGAGGAAACAGAGTTGTTCAAGGAGACGGATTCCGTGGAAAGGAACGATGAAAGTCAATTTTTTGAATCATGGCCGAAGCGGTACATGTTTTTGGTGCAACCTCACGGTGATGCCGCCAGTGGCTCGACCTTGTGGCTTTTCAAACACTAGGCTAGACACCAAGCTGCAGTGATCAAATGTCACGGTTCTTTAAAAGAAATTATTTATGATCTCGTTTATTATAAGTACTAGTCTAGGTGTCAGGTCTTTAGTGCCCAACGTTCCATATAGAATGTGAGAATTAAAATAAGGACACGATGGCTGTTGCGAATCATTATGCAGCAGCAAATAACTTTACCAAAATTCATATAATCATGAATACATGATTAACGCTTCATTTATCCCTAGATTTATCCAAAACTCTCGTATTCAAAGTTTATTAGTAAAAAAACCTAGATAAATATTAGTATATTAACTCTCTAGTTGACTCTCATGCATGGTGTGTAATACACTGGCACTGTGTATATACTTCTAAATTTTTTATATTTATATTTTACCGCTAATAGTAGTATTTAAACTTTCAAGTTCACTAGCAAGTTCAATTAAGTAAGAACTTGAAAGCTAGCTCGAAAGTCTTATTTTAGTCTAGCCTGAAACTAGGCCTGAAAGCTAAATTAGTAGCTAAATTTAATATTGAGTTGCTACTAAGTATGATACTAAGTCATTAAATTCAATATTGAGTAACAACGATGAAAATCGCAATGAAAGATGAATATTATGATGAATTCATCATAAAGCCATAAAGTTTTTCACACTTGACCAGGTTTACTGGAGTTGGCGCTCACTAGAATGCAGGAAAACGATTTTTTCAATATATCAGACTGGACAGTCTATGCCAGTCTGCGCATGTTCAGTATTTGCACGTATGCAGTTACTGCATGGGGAATCCACCCGTTTACAGGCGAGGGAACTTGAACGTGCTTTAATAAAAGCGATTTCGAGTACGTATTGTCTCAAAAGAAGCGGCGAGTGAATGAAGGAGTCTATAGAAATAGGCAGCTAGCCTCTACGAGGCGGCTAGCCCAGCAAAATGAGATGTGTGAAGCTTAGGATCAAACAAACTCCACTATGCTCCCAAGAGGCATGTAGAGACAAGCGTAGAGAAGACGTAAAAAGGAAAGATCGATGTACCGAATTAAACTTCTGGTTGATAGATTGGGACTTCAAGCAATGTGCATGGAAAACTTATCTTCTTGTCCTGAGTCTTTCGTTTTTTTGCTGAAAAACAGGCTCTGCGTGTTCTGTGTGTTCTTAATTTGTTCTGCTCCCCTCCTTTCTCTCCTCGTCCCTCTCTGTCTCTCTGGGATCGATCTTTGCTCCGACGTTTCTTCGTTCCCTCCCTTTCTCAAGCGTCCGACCCACCACTAATGTCTTGATTCAATGCATGTCTGAGAGAGCGATCGAGGCTGCCTTCGGCCTGTAGTCGGGGAAAGTAGGGCTCGCAACTGGCGACCATTAGGTCTTTGTCTGTCTGGTACATCTGATGGAAAGATTTCACAGGAGCCCCGCTCACCCCTTCACAATCAATCCACAAGACGTACCACCTGAAGAACATACCGATGACAAACGTGTCATCTGCAGGATCTCCCTGACACTTCCATTCTGTCAGACACCCAGGTTCCACTGCCGTCTCGAGAACATGGTTCCAGCCCTTCGTGTCCGACAACTGGAGCTCTTTGTTACTCTTCAGATTGTGTAAAACGATCTTAGCTGTGTCCTCTGATCCTTCCTTAAACTCCCACAGACCGTCTGACGCCAAGAGAATGAGGGGTGGACGGAAGTGGGGGTCTGCCAGGTCGTACTCCAACACTTCGGGAGTTCTGAGCATACAAGCATCATAGAAGGTGTCGCCGAGGGCACGGGTTGTGCGCACCCCCCCCCTGCCCCCCCACTGTCATTCGGTAAATTGTTTCGTCTGGAAGGAATCTCTTCACTTCCCTCCCGTGCATGTTCTTGCAATAGACCGACCCACGACCTCTGAAGGTCTGCCTGGAGATCCCGCACGTCTCCCCCCCCTTTTGTTTCACCTTCTCTTGCTCTGATCTATCCTCAGGACTCTCGTTCTAGTCAGACGAACTGAATCGCGCTCGTTCCAGAACGCAGAAGCGCCACTGTCACCTAGATTGATCGTCCAGAGCTTCTTTGGTGTCACCAGTATAAGACTGGCAGTAGACCCCGACTGCTCATGTTGGCCTTTGGATTTCTTCCTGATGAATTGATCCATTCTTTCAAAAAACGTGTCCATTGCGGTCTGCATCTCTTGACGTGAGACTTCTAAAAGATCCAGATTCTTTTCTTGGACAAGGAAGGGAACTAAGTTATCGTTCACGTACTGCTGTCCCAACTCAGCAACGATTGCAGACATACCATGACCATCAAAAACTGCAAAGAGAGAAAGATTTTCTCCGGTTTCTTGAGGGCCCTTTACCAGCCCTCTGTCTTGGTCCTTTGAGCTTTTGTGGTAAGCATAGGCATGGAAGAGCTCGAAGGCCGCTTCCATCTTCTGTGGTGCCACAGGGTCGAATGAGGTCTCCTTAATTCTTTGGTGACTCGGGAGCTCCAAAAAGCATTCTGCGCAGGATGCCGTTGTCGTGAAGGGCATTGGCCGAAAAGCCACATGAGAGCACGGCATAGCAGGTGAGCAAACTCCTCATGATGCTGAAACTTTCTGGAAGAGAAGTTTAATCTCAAGCCAGACAAACCAAAGCCGTCTCGAAGGCGATCAGAGACGGAAGCGTCTCTTGGTGTGATTTCAAAGTTTGAGTGATCGACCGACACCAAAAGAAACAAAAGGCTGCTTGCAAACCTGGTGACATGCTCCACAGTCGACTCTGCTCGCACTGCATATGGGCGCCCGAATGACATACAACTGAAACTTGACTTGCATGCATGCATGATCCATGCACGCATTTTCATGCACATGCACTTAATTCATTCCACGTACCGTAAATTATTTTTTTCGAAAATAAAAATTAATTAAGTGACTATATTTTGACAAGTCAAGACGCGCGCCTTGCGCGCGAAAGTAAGTCTATAGTAGAGTGGATTGGCTCAGTGGCAGTGAGCAATTTCGGCTCTTTTACTCAAGTGCACGACTTATACGGCTAAAAATGCAACAGTTTTTTTCTTGAAAGACTCATGTACGTTGCAGCTTGGGGGATCTTTGAGATTATCTGTGAAACATTTCAAGGCACTCACCTATTTAACCTCACCACTGCGCAGAAAGTCATATGATAGTACATAGATGTATGATCAATGTAAATCTATGTCCATCTTAGCGTGACTATTTTATACTATAAATAAATTCAAGTTTCTAAGACTATGAAAAACTTTAGGGAAAACTCTAGGAAAAACTGTCTAAGACTCTAAGTAGTAGACGCGTGCATGCTATAAACATTTTTTTTATAAACTTAAAAACTCGGAACGTAATGCTTATTTTTATTCGATCCTCTATCATTTATAACTCACATTACAGATTACAGTCTAATTACTAGTCACGGTAGTACAACATTAAAAAAAAAAAGTTTATATAAATTTTTCTTTGTAGCAGAAGTTTTGTTTCTAGTTTTGTTTTGTTTAGCAGCGTTGTTACAGCAAGCAGTTTGTCTACAGTAGTCTAGTCAACACAGCAGCAGCTTGGAGGAAACTCCTCAAGAATCCCGAAGAGGATCCTCAACAGACATGCACTCAATCAGGTCACGGACTCACAGGTCTCTCTCTTTTCAAACGATCGATAGTCAATCGATTGAATACGCTCGGGTAAAAACGCTTTCCGCATCGAAAAGGATTTAAAAGGGTCAGTCTGCGCATACTCAGCTTGACTCAAACAACGTACATGCATGTATTTACTGACACCTTTTTACCCGAAGCGAAGTTAAAAAAGGGTCCAAAGCATGTGCATGAGAGAGAGAGTGTGTGTACACCACTTTTCATACTGCGTTTCTGCCTCTTTTTTTTTTTCTCTTTTTTCTTTTTCCGTTCTTTTCTCTCGCCTTTTCCCACCGCCTAGCCCACCGCTTCATTGGAATGCGTGTGTCTTCTCTGGAAGAACAGGGTCCAAGGCGACCCTGCGGATAGATGTCTACACGAAATACCGATTTAACTTATTCAGATGGATTGAGGGTCCTCATGCAGGTTGCTCACGAATCCCTTCCCTCCCTCCCCCTCCCCTCCATTCACGTTCATTCAAAGCAGCAGCAACAATCCCTTTCGTCAGACGGTATGTTGACCACATGCAAAGAGTGCTCTTTGCCACGCAGACGGCATGTGAGCATGTAAAGAGTCTATTCTACAGTCTATGGTCTACAGACGAAAGCTCGATCTCTCTGTCCATCTTTTGGGGGTCTAGGCGGGGAGACGGTAAGTATTACTCGCGTTCCCGTTGAGGAACCTGACCTCCAGAAACTCGCTTGACTGGAGGGCCTGCATGTCCCTTTTCATCTCGTAAGGCAGGGCTGCCAGCTTTGTCTGGCCATAACAGACCAAACTCGCCCCCCCCGCTTTGGCAGCCTTGCCTCGCCCCCCCTTCTCCTTCTCAGGGGAGTCGGCAGAAGTCTGCCGGTGGTCTTTCGACGACAGGTTGGTGGAAGCAATCGCAAGTCCCGCCTGACGGAGACGGAGCTGTCTCCACACCCGTCTCCTCTCCCCGACTTTTCGAAGGACCTCCACAGCCTTCTCCCTGTCCCCCTGCTGCCACGCCCCGTTGAGGAATCGAAAGTCAACGACGGACAAAGAAACCTCCTTGCTCTTCTCCAGAAGCCTGCTGAGCTCTTGCACAAGTCTCAGAGCCACGCGGGGGGTCACGAAGCTGCCCTGGAAGGAAACGAGTTGAACTTGGGAGACGTTCTCGGGGTCTGCCTTTTTGAGAACTTCGATGAGACGCTCAATGTGATGGTCGTGGGTTTTCGTTTCGGAGAAATTCATCTCACGAACGCGGGGGGGAGGGGAAGGGAAACAAGACACGACGTCACTTTCAGAAGACGGATCTGGGGGGGGGGCGGAAGAGCTGCAGGGCTCAGAGGGTGAAGACGAGGGGGAGGGGGAGGGGAGGCACTTCGCTCTTCCCGGAGGATGGTGACTCAAAGCGTTGCAGAGAGCGTCCACCAGAAAGTCGAGGGTCTGCACGCATATGTATGCACGCAGGCGAAGAGAGAGAGAGAGAGAGAGAGAGAGAGAGAGACGGCAAGTGAGACAGTGAGGTCAGTTGAGAAAGAAAGAAACAGAAGAGAAAGAAACTTCATGCAGATCGAAGACACTTAATTCCCCACAACGCAAGATCGAAGAGTCCAGCACAGACAGCATAATCAAAATGTATATCCCTCAGGCGATCAATTGAAAGGAGAGCAATGCTGCAAAGAAACAGACGAAGCACGTTCAGACAAAAGAAGAAGACAATTCAGGGAAAAGCCACGAAGGAGCATCATTCAAGAATACAGTCACCCAGCTGCAGCGATCAGGCCTCTCAAATAGGTACCAATCAGAATAGCATCAAAATAATCGTACCGAAGAAAGCATTTTTTCATTCCCTTCTCTTCCTCCCCCATCCATTCATACTGTCTGTCTTTCTGACCTCATTGAAGAATTTCGGCATTGAGTCTACGAGCTTCTCGTTGGGTCCTCTCTGCAGCCACACGACCCCTCGTTTTGACCCCGGCCTCTTCCTCTGCTTCTCACGCATCAGCTCTGCCAGGGCGTCAATGCTATCGGTGGAGATGTTCTTCGGATACTGCATGGCGAAATGGACGAGGCGACACCTGGGGTCCATCTTTGCCCCCCACGCCTGGGAGAATCGGAGGAAAGAGGCGTCGTCAAAAGCGCCGCTGCGAATCTCAACAGCTGAAATCCGCATCACCTGCCGAGACGACGAACTCTCCAATACAGAAGCTAGGCTGTTCATGTGACGACTCGAACAGCCGTTGTGACAGTGCAAGACCACGTTTTTCTGATGACTGTCGGAGGCGTGAAGGGAACGGGCGAAGGCGCCCACAGCAGCATCTTCGAGCTGCAAACAAAGAGAAAAAGAGCAGGGGCATCTGAGGAGAGAAGTTTGAAGGGTGTTCTGCGTAAAAAACGGGACACATAAAATCCCCAACTTTTCTCATCGTTCGTGCTCCTCGTCGACGTCCTTCTTTTCTTCTGTGCTGCCCTCTCTCACATGGTCCCCTGGTCCGTCTCCTTTCCCTCCAATGTGGGTCCACCCTCCCACTGCTTCTTTGTGTCCCCCCCCTTTTTTAATTCCTGCATTGCTCGCCTTCCTTCTTGGTGGCTTCTCTTCTCTTCTTGCTTCTTTTGTTGCCTTTTTCTTTCTTCCATTTTCTCCATCCTTCTCTTTGATTCGTCGTGAATCGTCTCTTTCCCTTTTCCTCGGCTTCAAAACAGACTTTCTTTCTCCTTCCCCCCTGAATCTCACTGACTGACTGACTGACTGACCATCTCCTGCAGCACTCTGTCACTCCTCTCGTCTTGCCAGTCGCGTGCGACCCATGGTGGGATCTGGGTGGGTGCAACCTCCGAGAACCTCCGGTAGAGGAGACGGAATGTCTCCAAAACCATGGCCCTCCCATCTTCATGATCCCATGCAGGCAGCACCAGGGCGTCGCACTGCTTCACGTCAATCCACGACAGCGCAGAGGACTTGGACAGGTTCCTAGCGAACGCACAGAGGAGACGGTGGAGTGCCTGCGGACTCAGATGACTTCTCCAGAGACAGACACTCCCTACAGAGTCGACTGTGCCCTCAGGCACCTCATCCAGAAACCGAGCGTATGCCATAGCGTGGGGGTCTGTCGCGTCTTGAGTGAGGGAGATGGACTTGAGAGGGACTCCCAGTTTCACACGCACACGCACAGGGATCACCTCCTCCAGCATACATGTCTGCAGACAGACACAGACAGACAGACTATATGTTTCTTCTTCTCCCTCAGACAGACAGACTATATGTTTCTTCTTCTTCTCCCTCTTTTTCTTCATGAACACCACAGACAGACAGACAGACAGACAGACAGACAGATAGACAGACAGACAGACAGACAGACAGACAGACAGACTATATGTTTCTTCTTCTTCAAACAGACAGACAGACTATATGTTTCTTCTTCTTTTCCCTCCTTTTCTTCATGAACACAACAGACAAAAAGAAAGAAAGCAACAAAGAAACAGACAGACTGACAGACAGACAGACAGACTATATGTTTCTTCTTCTTCTCCCTCTTTTTCTTCATGAACAAAACAGACAAAAAGAAAGAACAGACAGACAGACAGACAGACAGACAGACGACAGAACGAATACATTCAGGAAAAACATGCATAAGCAGAGCATGCTACCTAAACTTCAGACGGAAGGAATGCTGTCATCTACCCTGACGGAAGGTGAGAAGGAAGTGGATCAGTCTAGCTGTAAACACGGGCTCAGAGTTTCAGATTCCAGACCCCCAAACGATCCGTACCTCCATCTGAGAGTAGTCATGGCACAGATTGCCCGTTCAAAACGGAATCTCATTGACGTTGTAAACCCACCTTCTCGAGACTCATGCCATTGCAGTGGACGAGGACAGAAATCCTTCTGTCCAGAAACCCTTCAGGGTTAAGACGGCACTTTACGCTTTCTTGTCGTTGGATGAACTGTTCCAGTATGTCTGCACTCTCATCTGTCACATTCGGACAGTTCTGCACCTCCAGGACGTTAAGCAAAGGGAATCCTTCCTCTAGTCCAAGCAGGGCCTCGAAAAGCCTCTGCAGAGCTGCATCAGACACCTTGCAACATTCTATGACAACCAACTTCGCCTTTGGAAACTGACGGTAGTTCTTGATTGCATCTGTGATTTTATCAAGGTGCGGATCCTGTACAAGGTGACCGTCAGGATAACAAATGTCCAGTCCCTCCCAGTTCTCGCCATTGCTCTCCAGACTGGCCAAGGCAGCCTGAACGCAACGAGGGACTCCTCCCTCCATGGCGCTTCAGAGCAACCACCCGCGCCCTGCGATTTCGAATCCTGGCAGGAGTTTGGGTCTACAGACTACAGGAAACCGTCTACGTGCATGTGCAGAAACTCTGGAACGACAGCAACAACTCGCGCATTAAGTGTGTAAACTTCCCACTTTCTTCCATCAGATACCTTTGCATGCTGTTGCATGCTGTTGCGTTGTCATGCAAATGTGCTGTTTTTGACCGCGCGCGCGCGCGCGCGTGCGCGCGAGACTGATCGACTTTTTTTTTAGCTCGGCCAACCCAGTGAGGGCTACATGCATGTGCACACCGATACAGGTCTGTTCTCTGCATGTCTTGATCTGCTGTGCAGTATAGATATAGCTGTTCCATTGCCTCTCCGGTCTTTGGGCCCAGTTTGGGGCATGCGCTGATCGGGTCACCTGTGCATCATTGTACAGACGTGCATATATCTATATAGGTATGATCGACTCTCCACTGGGGCAAGAATCCTTCTGATCCCCTGTTTATATATTTCTGTCCCTTCGGAGTAGATCGACGTGAAGACTCCCGAACAAGCTTGCTGCATGATTGCTCGCCATTCCACTCGACTCAACACGCCGTAAAAAGACCTTTAAAAAGAAAACCTAAGGGAAATGCCATCGTCCTGCTGCTGCTGTTGTGCCGAAGACCCATCCAAAAGTGAGCACAGGAGAAAAACTCGATGTGCAATTAAACCATGCCATTTAACCTGTTTTGGGCGCATGCATGTAGAGATGAATGTACTCGAAGCATGCGCCGCTTGAAATGGAGTCAGCCTCCGTTCACCTTGCAGATATGCTCTGTATTCAACCCTTCTCTGCTCGTTTCTTCGTCCCTCTCTGCCTCTCCCACTGTCTTTTCCCCTCTCTCCCTCCCCACCAGAGATTTCCCCATGTGTGTGTGTGTGTGTGTGTGTGTGTGTGTAAGTGTGTGTGTAAGTGTGTAAGTGTGCGTGTAAGTGTGTGTGTAAGTGTGTGCAGTGAGAGTGTGTGTGTGTGCAGTGAGTGTGTGTGTGTGTGTGTGTGTGTGCAGTGAGTGTCTGAAAGTGTGCAAGTGTGAATATGTGTTGCCTGCACGTCCGTGTCTGCGTGTGAGCATGCTTTGTGCAGGACGGTGAGCTCTCTGCCCCAGCTGCTCAGAATCAAGGAGGACCTCCACGAAGCGATCGAATGCACAAAAGACAAGGACAGAGAGATGAAATCCAGAATGAAAGAAGACAGAACTGCCAGCTCACTCATTTCTGCAGCCACAAACCCTCACGAACCTTTGAGTCGTTTTTCTTCACCTTCGCTGCTCACCTAGAAGGCCAACAACTTGAGCAGTAATCTTCGCTTCGTATTCGAACAACTCTGAATTTCACTCTTTGTCGTTTGTGCATCATGCCCCGTCTCCTCCTCCCGTCTCCTCCTTGTTTTTGTTTTTGCTTCCTAAGTTGCAACCCCCCTTCCTTTTATTCATCCACGTACGCACAGCCCCAACTGCTTGTCTCTCCCTGCAGCGAGAATGAGTTGGTGGAAGTCGACGAGGAGAAAGGGATCTCCTTAGAAGAGGAAGAGACCGAAGAGGGACTCCCCCTGGCAGTCAGCACAAACAAAGAGAGAGGGACGGAAGATCAAAACAAAGTGCAGAGCCAGACTTTGGACATGTCAAGGAGCTTGGCCGACCCGTCTCTTCTTGCTCCCCTTTCTACTTCCGTTCAAAATCCTATTCTGCTTCCTGGGGCCTCTTCTGCGATCAGCGTCTCTCAAAAACTGGCGGCATCGAAAAGACAGTCACTCAAGTCCTCCCCCCCCCTGACTATGGGGAACAGCATACGTGCAACGTCAGTCTCCGGCTCTGTCTCTGCCAAGAATTTGGAGAAGCCGGACGAGCAAGGAAGGACTGTTCTGTTGGGATCAGACTTTTCGGTCAGCAAAGGAAACATGACGGCCTCCAAGACACTCACCCATAGCCTGGCAGAATCCAAGGCACTTACCTCCAGTTCCATGAGACAGTCACACGGCCAACAGGCCGACGGCAGGCCTCTCACAGGCTCCATTCTTCCAAACAGTCTGGCATCCAAGGCACTCACCCACAGTACTATGGGACAGTCGAGAGCCTCCAAGAGCATGGCAACATCCAAGGCACTCACAAACAGCAGCACGAGGCACTCAGCAGTACAGCCAGTAGAGGCCCCAGACTCCCCCTTCCCGTCTCCCCCCCTCTGTCCGATGCCCCTTCGTGATTCCCCCTTCCCGTCTCCCTCCCTCGACCCCTTCCGTTCCGACTTCGTCGGGAGGCAGTCCGAGGCACTCACCCACACAGACATGCGTCAGTCAAGAGGCTCATCAAAAATGCAAAACAGCATGACAGCTTCCAAGGCACTCACCCACAATGCCACGGTGTATTCCGGAGTGCAACAAGTGGAGGGCCCGGAGTCTCTCCCCGCATCCCCGCCACTGAGTCCCCTGCTGAGTCAGCAGGTCTCCTCTGTAGAAGAAGCAGAGGAGGGAGAGAAAGGAACCTCGGAGAGGGAGAGGGAGTCGCCATTTGCAAATCCCTTGCCTGTTCCAGCAGGACCATTCGACGCTTCAGAGATGGGCGGTGAAGAAGAAGAGAGGGAAACAGAGAAGGAGGAAGAAGATGGAGATCGAGAGACAAGAGAGGGAGAGGAAGAAGGAGAAGGAGAGGCGCAAGAAGGAGAAGAAGGGGAGGGGGAAGAAGGAGAGATGGATGGAGACGGTGTTCCACGAGAGGAAGAGGAAGAAGGGAAGGAGGAAGAAGAGGAGTGGCCAGGGGAGGGTGAAGAGAAAGAGGAAGAAGAACAGGAAGGGGACGCTGCGAAGGCAGAAGAAGATGGTCAGGATGAAAAGGAAGAAGGAGAAGCAGAAAGAGAGGAAGAAGAAGAAGGAGAAGAGGCAAGGGAAGAAAGAGGGCCCGAAGACGCGGAAGAAAAAAAAGGAGAAGACGAACAAGATGAAGACGAGGAAGAAAAACAGGAAGAGGAGGAGGAGGAGGAAGAGGAGGAGCAACCAGAAGAAGAAGAGGAAGATGAGAGAGACAGCAGTCTCCGACCTGTAAGAGGAAAACGGCGTCCTGCAACACAGGAAATATCCGAAGAGGTCAGCTGCATCGATCCTGTCACACATTGACAGATTGATTTTTTTTTTTTTCATGAACCGACAGACGCATTTTGGGGGTGTCTCTTTCTTTACTTAATTGCGATATTCTCTGAATTCAAAGTTCCATAAAACGTTAAGCAAACACTGCTGCACGCTCCGGAGTTCTATTAATATCTGCATGCAGGAACTTGAGCGTGCAGCCCTGCAGGCATTGGTGAGTGACTTCATTGTGAGGAACATCAGAGAGGAACCTGAGGGAGGCGGAGGGGAGGGGGGGTCGTCGTGTGTTGTCTGGAACGGAAAGACCAAGAGAGAGGTGGAGGCGGAGTTCTGTCTGGACAGAAACTTGGAGGTCAGGGAAGGAGGGAGGGACGGGAGGAGTGTTCCGAAGAAGAACGAATGTACAAAATTGGATGGACATGATCGATGAGAATGCTGATGTTTTTTCGTCTCCTCTTCCTTCTTCCATCTATCGACAACATCCTTTGATGTCCTTGTTTCGCTCCTTTTGTTCTTTTCTTGAATTTGTTGTCTCAGTCAGCTCATCCTTCTTCTTTCCTTCGTGTGTGTGTGTGTGTGTGTGTGTGTGTGTATGTGTGTGTGTGCTGTGACATCTTCGCAGAATCTCTGGTTGATCGTTCAAAAAGATGCGGACGGCAGCCTTGCAAGTGGATACAGAGAAAAGGGACGGGAGTCTTTTGCTGCCCCTCTCCCCATTGCTTCAGTCAGTCAGCGACTTTGGTGGCTGTTCAGACAGGCCAACAGACAGACTACCAGAAGAGAGAAGGTGATTCGGTCAAGCAAGGAAGGGGTCCATAACTGAAGGTTGAAAGGGAGGAAGAGAGGACAAGGAGTTCAGTCGACATGCCTCCATTCACCATTGTTTGAATGCAGGGGGGCCTCTGAGAAGTCAAAGAGTATTTGTTCACCTGATAATAAGCCGGTCTGATTTTGAGAACACATGTCGAGTATGTGTGGACGTTTCCGTCAACCATACCCCATGCAAGTTGTCTGATTGCCTGACTGCAGCTGGAATCTCTCCGAGAAGTTCCCCTTCCCCTTCCCACAGACACTGAGACAACCAGGAGAGAGTCCGAACTGGAAGTCAGCTGTCTCTCTGCATGGTGGCTGCTTGACTTTGTATGTAAATGGAAAGAAAGAAAGGCCCACACACACAAAAAAGAAACAAAGAAGAGCCATGGTGACGGTGCATGTTTCTTTCTTCTTGACTTCTCTTCTCATTTGGATCCGTCATCTCTGCACAGATGCACATGGAGAAGGCATGCAAGCTAGTAAACACGAGATTTCCATGCACGCTTCCATTTAATCATCTCCCCAAACAAGTTCGTGCCTAGTTTGCTTAGAAAGGACTCCTTGACGTCACTTCATTCTATTCTGGAGGAAAAAGAAAGGCGGTCAGTCAGGCAGACAGGCAGAATACGAGTGAAACAGAAGCGAGAAAGCTGCTCTCGGGGGCGTTCTCTCATTCGATCTTCAAGAGTCAGAGCAAGACGAATGAGTGTGTAGCAACCGCGGGGACTCTCCACTTCTCTTGCGTATTGACGCAGAGACAAACCCTTTTGCCGCCCTGCAGACGAGACGACCCTCAGGAGACAAAACCGAAGAAGACTTCAGAGGAGGACTGAGACTTCAATTCGGGGTCTGTCTGTCTGTCTGTCTGTCTGTCCGTCGTCTGTCTGTCTGTCTGTCTGTCCGTCTGCCCGTCTGTCTGTCTTTTCTTTTGCAGTTAGGGGAAAGAAGGGGAGGGAAAGGAGAGAGTGCCTTTCTTCACATGCGTCGGTTGATCGAGCCACCGCCTTAATTTTCTGTCCCTCGATCAAGGGAGGGGAGGACCATCAAGACTGAATTGTCCAGTCACAGGCTCTGCTCTGGTTTTTGTGAGACGGAGATCTGGAATGATTCTATTAATACATTGTGTCATTCAGGTAGTATTCTTCTTCTTTCTCTGTGCAGGTAGGAGACGGCCATTCAGGTCCTGCTGAGGCCTCTCTGCTGTCTCTCGCGAGTCTGAATATTCTGAAGATAAGGGAGAAGGGGAAGGGGGGAGACGGCAGCAACGAGCAAAAGAGAGGGAGCAGAAGTCTGCGGAGTCTCTCCAGAAGTCTGAAAGAGGAGGGAGAGGAGGAAGAGTGCCAGGCTCCGAGGAGGGTCGTGAGGGTGGTCTTCGTGTTTGGGTCCGAGGAGGAGAGGAGAAGATTCGGCGTCTGTATGCGCATTCTCAGGTCACTTGTGTACATGCAGAGAAGAGAGGAAGGAAGAAAAGGCACGATAGGCGGCTGCCTGAGCATGATTGATAGCAAGAGAAAAGACATACATATTCAGTCATTCAGATCTGGAATTAGATGCTTGCGTTCTGCTTCACATACATACAAACATGGCTGCATGCAGACTACATACAGGCACGTTTGTTTCAATCACCACGGTATGCCTGCATGAGGTGTCTGTTCCCTTGGAAGGGGTTCTGCGAAAAGGGACTAGGGGAGGGTGTGCGGCGAGACAGATACATTGTCATCGTGTGTGCGTGTGCGTGTGTGTGTGTGTGTGTGTGCATGTGTGTGTGTCTATTTATCTATCTATCTCTATCTCTTCTCTCTCTCTTACCCTCTCTCTCTCTTTTCTCTCTCTCTTTCTCTCTCTCTTTCTTTCTCTCTCTCTCTCTGTGTGTGTGTGTGTGTGTGTGTGTGTGAGTGTGTCTATATATATGTATACATTTGTCTGTCTGACTATCTTTTTCTCTCTTCTGCGTCTGTCCCCTTCCCTTGCAGTATGTTCAAGGAGGGTTCTGGAGATGTGTGAGAGGAGAGGAGAGGGGCAAGCAAGCAGGAGAGAGAGCTTGAAAAGGACAAACAGGCCCCTTGAAAGAAAGCAGTGCGGAAGGATCAGCAGGACTCGCAACGTCTTTGTTTCTCTTTCAGGAGTCCTGGCTGAAGGCACTGTTTGAAGTCCCGTTTGCAGGAGAGGAAAAAAAGAGTTCGCTGTGCACCCCCACTAAAACTCGCATATAAGAATTTGTTGTCTTCTTCCAGTTTTGCACTTTTCTCACGGCACTGGTTGTGTTGGTTTCTTTTGAGCCGTCCAACAGAGATAGCTGCCGGCAGAGAATAGTGGACATGCAGTAAGTACATTTTGTTGTCAATGGTGACTGGCGTATACGTTGACTCAACATAGTTAGCGGATGACCGAGATCCACGGGGGCAAAGAATGATGTACAAAAGAAACGGCGGGAAGGGTTTTTGATCTTGGTGGCAAGATGGCAGTGCGTCCAAATCCATCTGAGAAAATACCAGCAGAGCCCCGAGGCTGGCCAGGGCAGTCAGGCTACTGGCAGCACTTTGCTTTTTTAGTCTCTTGTCAACCGTATTAGTTGCGTGAAAGCCAGATATGTGATGCGGGTTTAAAAGCATCCCGTAGCGCACTGGTAAGCTCCGGCTGCTCTACTATAGGATGCTAGCTGGGACGGCCTGCTGAAGCCTAGGCTTAAATCAGCATAGTGATCGGCTCTAAACTACAAAGCCTGAGGCTCTATACGACTATTCCAAAGTAGACCATCGATCTCTTTAAAAAAGTTTGGCTGTCACTTTGCCAGCATACAATGTTAAGAGTATAAAAAATTTTATATAGAAACTTTAATGATTTTTATATATGCTTTCATTCATTTAATTGTTTGATTTCCTTACTACTATATGCCAGTGTGAAAACAATGACATAGAAAATGGCTTAGATGAATATTGACTAGTCTTGCAAGTTGTAACAATCGAGAGAATGCTTAAATTCCAAAGTATATTTTACTAGATATTTTAGATACAATCTGTGCGTTATAGCCTGCGTGCTATATAGGCTGTACGGTATAAAATTTCTTTTTTTTTTTTTAATTCGATCTGTCAGTAGTCTAGGTTTTAGTAAGGGCAAAGTGTTGTAGAATTTGACTTTAAACTTGAATCGCAAGCACTGGCAGTTCAATTATGAACTTCAATCAAAAAAGATTAAAAAATCAATGCAACGACAAACTTTATTTTCTATCACTTCTGAGGCCTTGTAGCTCTGTGTGTAATACTCAGGTAATCTGTCTAGTAATCTGTCTCTACCTTGGTCAGTGCTTGAATATGACTCGGAAATTGAGTCGGAATCAAGAAGCGAAATAACTAGCAAAACAATGACAATTTCAATTAAAAAGCTAGTTATACGGCCAAGCGAAACGTAGTTGCTGCAGAGAGCCTGAGTCCAAAGCTCTGAGTATCCGTTTGCGTGACTTATTCGCAGCACCAGTCGCACCACCATTCACGACACTGCAATTAAATCGGCCTCTCTGTTTTTCAGTCAAGGAGGTCATCGTCGTCTCCGTCCGTCCCTCCCTTCCGCAACTGTCTCTTTGCACTCGATGCCTTCGCACCTTTCCGACGCCAACAGTAGGTGCGGGGAGCCCCTGCCCCCCCCTGCTTGCCCCTTCCGGAGATTTCCTCGTTTCCCTCCTTGCTGAATCCCTCTTGGAAACCCAGAGTCCTCCTGGAAGGAAGCATTTGGTTGGTCACAGAGCAGCAAAAAATTAAGAGAACGACAACGAAAAGCAATGTTGACGCTGGCACACAGAAGAAAGGAATTAAGAAAAAGACAGCAAAAAGCAGACTGTATACAGTGACTGACTAATCGCTCGTTCGCTCCCCTGCTTTCTGCGCATGCACCCGCTGAAGCTTTGTTGACTTTCTGGAGTTCTCTTGATCTTTGTCAGCAAGCAGACAGACACAGGAAACTCAGTCGGGAAGAGGGAGCAAAAGAGAAGGAAAAGTCGAATATGCTCCCTCCATGCACCTAGCTGTGTCAAGAGACAGCAGGTAAGAGTACCTGGACCAGAGTAAGCGGAAGGAAGAATAGCGGCAGAGAGAGGCCTGTGCATGCTTCGATGCAAAACAATCAACACCCCCCCCGCCCACCTGTGTTCATATGGAGGGAAGTCTGAGGGGTCGAAGTGGAAGGCGGTCTTCAGCTCCAGCTCTCCTTCTGTGGCTTCCTTTGCGACTGCAGACGCACAAGCATCAATCCATGCACAGCCAACGCTCCCTATCTGTCATCGTCAAGCTTGACCGTTCGCATGATGGATCGATCAGTCTACCCGCTTGAGCAACTTCACGAGATGCAGACACGAGCCAGGCCGATTGATTGATCATTTCTTCCAGTAAAATTAAGAGAAAAAAGTTTGTCTTGTTTGTGAGGTACACCAAATAAGGAGAAAGGAAAGTCGGCCAGTTGTGTCTTTAAAAGTCATTTCTATTCTGCGTAACCCAACGCGCAATCCGAAAAACAGAAAAGATAGATGCACACACACACCTGCACAGACTTTCCAGAGATCGTAGGGCTTTCCTGTCTTCACAGTTACATGCACCTCCCCTTGTGATCCGAGAACGTCCATACAGCTTCTGCAGATTCATCAAGGCAGCCGTCGGGAATGTGCACATATGTGTGCATTGTCATGTATCTGTACAGGTTTATGCGTTTGTACCACCAGAGAGAGCCGTGCTCCTCCGTTTAGATGCAGGTCTTCTGTGCTCATGTCTTCTTCCCCCTCCCCCCCCATCCTTCCCTCCCCACCTCCCGACTGACCGAAAAAAGCCTCCGAGGAGTTTTTGGTTTGCCCTCACGTTCTCGTCTTGGTCCTTGATGCCAAGCCCGACCTGCTTCCCTCGATGTGCTCATTGGAGAAAGCAGAACAAAACAACAAATTGCGTCAATGCACAGAAACGAAACCCACCAATGGCTGTGAAGGCAGGAAGATGGCAACCACATTGAATACCGAAGCAAATCCGAAGAAAGATCCACCGATGCGTCCATCTTCACAGATTCATTCATTCATTCACTATACATTCGTTCACGTATGCACCCAGCCGTAAATTTTTGTCGCCAAAGCAAAGTGGTGGTCCTGCTCTCTCTCTCACTGACTCACTGACTGACGTGAGGGAAATGGAAGGCGATCACATCAAATCCCCCCTCCCCGCCCTCCTCCTCTCCGTCACCCCCTCCCTTCTCCTTGTCCTTGTTCTTCTTCTTCTTTCTCTTCAACCGCCCCGAGAGGGCCCCTAGAGTCTCCCCCAGCCGGGTGCCGTCAACAGAAAACCGAACATCCCCCCCCGCCTCCCTCACTGCTCCCAGGTGCTCCTTCGCGTCCGGGTATTTACTCAAAACAGTCTCGCCGTCGTCGTATGCCTGTCAGAGAGGATGAAGAAAGGAACAAAGAAGGAAGGCAAAGGAAGGAAATAAATCTCCTGATTCCTCCTGCCCATGCACTGCATGCGCCTGGATCCTCCAATTTTGAGATATATTAATATACTTAATCGAAAAGAGTTTAAGTGTGCACAGAAAGACCGTCATTGCAAGGCATGACTTTGTGCCAACGTCAGTGTGCAATTGCATGTCTGACTGACCGTTGCTGTGATGCCTCCCCCGTTGCCCCCAAACTTCTCACAGAGGGCGTGTGCGAAGGAGAAGTTGCCTTCCCCCACAAGAAGAATCCTCTGCCCCTCCGAATAGGCCCCCTTCAGACTGGGGCCTCTGTTCTGCTTCTGCTTGGCTGAGGCGGCAGCACTCGACGAAGCTGGAACAGAGGAGGAAGGCACCCCAGCTGCCTTCTCCTGCAGTCTCTGTTCCTTCGCTTTGTGCTTTTCTATGACCTTCCTCTGCTTCTCGAATTTCCCGAACAGGCTCTTCAACCCACTCTTCTTCTTTGCCTTCCCCATGGTGAAGAAAACTGCTTCAAGGCTATTCGGCGCTGGCCTTCCACGTCTTGTTTTACCCCCACACCTGTGAGGCTGGTTGATGCGCACCTCTCTGCTGCACCACACAGGGCAGCAAGATCACACGGAGACAGCTAGATCGTCTTAGAGTTCGCGGGCGATTGAAAATCTCAGCAGGTTTCTATGAAACACACACGCGACCGTGGTTTCGATGTGTGGGTATATATTCGTTCGGTGCATGTGCATGTAGGCTCAGATGCACTCGGGGACTCGTAGCTAGGGCTCACAGGACGTGACTGTCAGTTGACCACTGCTCTTTGACCAAAAAAAAGGTCAGAAGTTTTTGACTGGTCGAATTAATAGACGGGCTCGAAATAGCTTCTGCCCGCCATGGCAGGCCGGCCCGGCGCCGCAATTAACTGCATGCATGCATGAGCCCGCGCGCGGCCACACGTGCCCCCAGCCGATTATATTGCGCGCATACCCTGGACATTAATTTGTGGGCCCTTTTCTGGGCCACGCCGCCGGAGCGCCGCGTATTGATGCCCGTCTACCGATACAGATGCAACATGCATGCGATGAAGATTGCATGCATACATCTGATCATTATATGCCGTCTCCACTGAAGTCTTTTTTTCACGCTCCTGTTATGATCTCTACTGTCAGTGAGAGAGGTCAAGAAGAAAAATGAAAGTCCAAACCCCTATCTGGAAGACTTATCCGGCAGATCCCGAGCTTTAGAGCCCTAAAGGAGCCAATTTTTTTCTTTTGCGGCCGCCCTGAAGCTGGGCAGGGGGGATTGCGGCTTCGCTGCCTATAAGCAACAATGTGCACACTTCCTCCTTTGTTAATTGAGATCTGGAGGTCGATTCAAAAGGAAGCAGAGGCTGTGTGGATAGACAGAGCACTTCTTGTGCAAGTGTTAGAAGAGAGAAATGAGAAGTTTGCTTGTAGGAAAGTGAAAGCGGGAGACTTTGTGCCGTATGTCATTACAGGCACCACTGACGAGGGGACTTTCAGAGTGTGGGCAGGGTTGCAGAAAGCGGGCCCCCGAGATGGGGAGAAGAGGGCTTACACGATTGCTGAGCATCGCCGTGTGGGGGATTCCCGGCCGACACAATTTTAAATTTCATTTCTCTGCAGAATGGGGGACAGATTGGGTAAAATGCATGAAGAGAGAGACAGTCCGTCTCTATGTGGTGGATGTTGTTAAGACAGAGGAAGCAGGGTTGAAGGCAGAAACGGATTGGGCACTTGGATTGACAGCTGCTCTCTGGGGTGAGGGAATAGTGACCAAGGCACGGCCTCAGTTAAAGCATACGCCAGTGAAAGGATCTTTTTTCAGCAAGTTTCACAGCGGGGAGACAGAACTACACACAGTGGAAACCCTTCTTCGAGTCTGGGGTCCTGAATGGAGGGATCTCTTGATAGATGAGCAAGGTGTGTGGATGGGAGAGCTGAAACTCTTATGGTTGCACGTAAAAGCCTTGTGTTTTAAATGCGAAGGCCCCCTTAGAGTCTGCGGGGGAGTCCGGAGATGCAACAGAATGCTTCCTTCCGCTGAGACTGAACCTTCCAGGCCGGCTCATCGCCCTGTCACGCAGTGTGAAATCTGTCGTGCAAACCCCGCACACCCCCCTTGCTTTGGAGATGAGCGGTGCACCCAGGGAGAGAACAGAGAAATCAGACTTTGTGTCACAAATTGCAAGGAAAGAAAAGTTTCATGTCAATGTTAAATGACAGTAAATGATTTGAAAAGTAAATTTTCTTCAGGACTAGATTTCTTTAAAGTTGAATGCATCTATAATTTATTTTTTATAAAAATGCACACAAATTAATGTCCAGGGTATGCGCATGCGGAGAGTTCGAACAGTGCATGAGACGAAGACAGCCCACGAGACCGAAAAGCTTGCAGGCTATTTCTGACTTGACTTTGCACATAGTAACTCCGCAGCCAGCATTTTCCTAAGGCGGTGTCGTGAGAGCACAGTCAAGTCCAGAGATCAATTAGAGTTCAAACTTCTCTTCCCTGGCTGACAGACAGAGCGAAGGCCGGGCATGGACATCTTCAGTGTGTTGCGAGCGGGCGCGAAGTTCGACCGCGGAGGCAAAGACCGCGCAAGCAGCCGGAAGCCGACCGTTGAGGCAGCAGAGAGGGACGATGCTTCGTCGCCTCTGACTGCAGCTGGATTAGACAATGAGGACCTTGACTTTTTCGGAGTGGGCAACAGTAATGGAGGCATCGGTGCTGTCTCCTCTTCTTCGACATCTCAGGCAGGCAAGGGGCCTTCAGGGAGTGGGGGGGGCAAGAAGGGGAAAACTGGAGTGGGAGTGGCAAAGAGTGAGGCTGACACTGGAGGCAGGGCGAAGAAAGAGATGAGCGTCGAAGAGGCTCAAGTGCTTCGTCGTCGGCACGGCATCAAGGTCACAGGTGGGACAGGCCTCGCGGAGACGCCTGGGCCTTTCGAGACTTTCGATGACTTGCCGTCTCTCGGGGTGCCCTCGTGGCTGGTGGAGAACCTCCGCACGACGTGCAAGTACAGCAACCCGACGGCAGTGCAGATGCAGGCAGTGCCCGCGATCCTCAAGGGACACAGCGTCTTGGCGTCTGCACCCACAGGGAGCGGCAAGACGGTGGCCTTCTTGCTGCCCATCCTGACGGCACTCAAGGTCGGTCAGAAGGTTTGACTCTCTTCAAGATATTCGTTCTTCCTGTTTCTCTCTAGCTCCGCTTCCTAGTCAAAGACTTTTCTTCACTTCCCTGCCAACTGTCTCTGTGTCGACACCGTCTCTCTGTTTGTCTGTTGGCCTGTCTCTGCAGGGCCCTGGCAATTGTTTTTTTTTTCTTTTTTTTAACGCATGCACCGTGTGTCTGTTGGCCTGCTGTCTCTGCAGGGCCCTGGCAAAGACTTCTGCAGGGCGCTGGTTGTGTGTCCCACCCGTGAGCTTGCCGTCCAGACCCTTCGGGAGTTTGAGCGTCTGTCGATGGGAAAGAAGTTCAAGGGCCGGATGCTTGACAAGGCCCTGGAGGGCAGCTCCGCAACCTCCTCAGCGGCCCTCCAGAAGACCCGACTCGACTTTGGGGTCTCCACGCCTCTCAAGCTGGTGCAGAAGCTGAGAGAGGGGGGGGTCTCGTTGAAGGCCTGTCGGCATCTGGTCTTAGACGAGGCGGACAAGCTCCTAGATTTGGGGTGGGTCTGTTTGTCAGAGGACGGCAGAAAGAATGAAAACGAATTTATTCAACGCGGTGTGTGGCATGGATGTGAAAAGAAAACCCAAGACGAAAATTACTCGCGAGGCAAAGTGACCAGAGAAAAAGCAGGAGAAAGAAAAATGAGGCGGACTGGCTCGACCCTCGATCTCGACAGTACTTTCGCTTTTGGTTCCCGCAGCCTCACTCACCCTCACAGCTGGCCGTGGCGTCAGAGTCATGCAACGATTGTGTAGTCTTTACTCTTCCCTTTTTTCTCTTTTGTTCTTCCTTTCTCATCCGTGTTCCCCCCCCTGTGTGTCTCTGTGCAGATTCCAGGAGCAGGTCGATGAGATCATCGCCGCATGTGCTGGGCCCTCCGTTGCTCTCCATTTCTTCTCTGCGACTCTACCCGAGAATGTGATTCGTCTAGCAGAGAGTGTCGTCACCAGTCCGCTTCGGATCATGGTCAGTCCGTCGGCTCTTCGGTCTGTTGGCCGAGAGTCGAAGGAAAGCTGTAAACAGAGGTAGAGTTGAAAGAACACGCACGAAATTCGGAAGACATGAGAAAACGTCCACACAGCTCTTCCTGTCTCGATCAATGCTTATTGGGGGCAAAGACGGAGCTGTCCCCCTGCGGGAGCTCCGCTTGACTCTATGTGCACGTCCCTGAATGAGTGAGTAAGTGAGTCAATGAATGAACTCTTGTATGAAGCCATTTACGTCCTCTCTGCCAATGTGCAGGTGGGTGCCGCCAACGCGGCTTCTCTGGACGTCGACCAGAAGTTGTTGTTTGTATCGACAGAGGAGGGCAAACTGATGGCATTCCGCCAGATGGTGCAGCAGGGAGAGGTCGCACCCCCCTGTCTGGTCTTTGTACAGTCAAAGGAACGTGCACAGGTACGGAGGGGAAAGGGTGTTTGTTGAGTCACGCGCCTGTGTTTCGTCCTAATGCTGGTGGCAAAAAAAAAGAAGTGCAGAGAGATGAGGCGAGAGGAGCTCGGCATCGTTTCTTTTTTTCTTGTTGTTGTTGTTACGAGAAGAAAGAAATGGTGCGGTTGAAGGACGCATATCGTCTCTCTGAGCCCCCTTTCTATTTTTGGAAGGCGTGAGGTAACGTCTGGCGGGTGTGTTCGGGGGTTTGAGTCACTTTTCTTCTTGCCTCCCTCCCTGCTTGCAGGAATTGTTCGCAGAGCTGCTTTATGATGGCGTTTTCGTTGACGTCATGAGCGCAGAAAAGACGCGGGCTCAGAGAGACACTCTCGTTGAAGCGTTCAGAACAGGAAAGGTCTGTTGGTGTGTCATCACTCGGGGGAAACGATTGATTGTAAAAGAGAATGAGCCACAAGGGAGCAGAGAAACCTCCCGTACCCCGTCTCTCTCTCTCTCTCTCTCCCCCTCTCTCTCTTTCTCCCTCTCTCTTTCTAAGTCCCCGCCCATTTTCTTCTGCTTCAATCCGCACCCGTGCACGCACACCCTGCCTGCTCTGGATCTGTCAGATTGGTTGGACAACTCCAAAACCCCATGCAGCAATTTTGTTGTACCCTGACCTCCTTCGCCCCCCTGCTGCTCATCAGGTCTGGGTGCTCATCTGCACGGACCTGATGGCCAGAGGAGTCGACTTCAAGGGCGTGCAGCTGGTGGTCAACTACGATATGCCCCAGAGCGCAGCCACGTACATCCACAGGCAAGTGGAGGGAAAGAAAAGAAACGGGTGCATGCATACACACGCGCGAACACATCCACTTACTTCAACAGCTTCACAGCGCACGCCTTTCCATTAACAAGAAAACAGACAGACAGACAGACAGACAGACACTCCCCTTTTCACGTCCATGCCCAATTTGTGACAGGGGCCAGGAAGGAACTCGGCAATCAGCCAGCTGTCAGTGCATCGTCTACTCCTTTGCAGTGTTCGCCAGGGGAAAGTCGTGCGATCTGTATCGTCGTCTCGTTGCCATTTCTGTTGAGTCTACTGCGTTTTCCCCTTCAGTTTTCGATGTTATGCAATTAATTCAGAATCCTCCCGTCTCTCGGCATCAAAGCTGGAAGGAAGGATGCATTTTTTGGAGGGGGAATTCACGGCCGATTTTTTGCACTACTACACAGTACAGCGTGAGAGAGGCGGATGTGTTGTACACTCACAGGTTCTGTGTAGGCAAACTGCAAATTTATTGATTAGAGAGAATATTCTGTCGGGATGGATACCTGTACGCATGCATGCAGAGTTGGGCGAACAGGGCGTGCAGGGCGTAAGGGTCGTGCTGTGACTTTCTTCACAGCCGCAGACATTCCTTCTTTGCGTCCTTTGGTGAACGTCCTTCGACAGTCGGGCCTGGAGGTGCCTCAGTGGATGGCTCAGATCAAGAAGATGGAGAGGAGAGAGCAGAGGAAGAAGGAGTGGAGGCCACCGGACAGACGCAGAATCTCGACGGATCCTGACGCTCCCTCAAGAAGACAGGGGAAGGGAGAGAAGGGGAAAAGAAAACGATCGGAACCTGGGCAGGACGACGGAGAGGAAGAACAAAGGGAGGGTTCTTCATCGAAAAAGCAACAACGAAAAGGCATTCCAATTTCATCTGACAGAGTTGGCAAGTCTTTCTCTCAAGGAGGGGGTAAGAAAAAGAAAAAAGGGAAAGGGGCGTTCCATTCTGAGGCCCACAGCACGAAAAAAGGGCTAGAAACACGAAAAAATCGGCAAAAAGGCTTGTCGAAAGGGTGACTCGCCGCGCTCGGATAAGCACATAATAGGCTTATCAAATTCAAAATCAATTTGAAACCATCTGTAATCGTTAAAAAAACTAGTAAAAAAAGAAAAGTGTAAAACTATGATGTCAGATGATACATATGAGCTATAGTGATATCATATTGTATAACGATACTGAGTAATATGAGTTTTTTAATATTAAATTAACCTCGCCGGGGCTCGCCCATAGCGCCGCCCTTTAGTATAGCCCCGCGCCTTATTAATGTGTACCATTCGATCTAGGTACCATGACCACGAACTGCTAGTACCACTGTATCTTAATTATACTAGGTAATTTTTTCTCAGGTAGTATCGAGTAAAATGCTTCACTAAGTATTTTGCTGCTAAGTTATTTTGTTTAATTCTTGATTAAAACTAATTTAAGTTAAAAGATCCTAGAAAAGATATTCAAAGGCCTTAGTCAGAGAAGTTAGTCTTAACTAGAGTCTTAATTATGGAAAAAATTATGATCATTGATAGCGTGATATCAAGATAATTTTATGGTCACTGCTGTTTGATATTCAACTCTAGATTCAACTAGATATTCAATCAGAGTATGAGCAATGAACATTTTGAATTTGAACTTCCGAGTCTGACTCTGCTAGTGGAAATACCACAATGTACTAGAATGTAGCAAAGTAGGAGACAAACAAAAAGCTGCATCAAACTGCTTATTAATTGTGGAGTCAATGTGGATCACGGAATCACTTATCCTTAGAAGCCTGAAAACACACTACTGCCACTCCTCCTCCTCCTCCTCCTACTACTACTACTACAATACTAGACTGTATTGCATTCAAAACACATCAAGACTGCACTACTGTGAGGGCACTTCAAGACCGGGCCCGACACGGAACCCGCCTGCCCGCCTCACGTCTCTCGTCACATTCAGAGTCCGCCAGTTGCGACTCACTTCCCTTCATGCAAGCTGCACACCCTCCTTTCAGCATTTCCAGTCGCTCGTCCTTTCCAGGACCACTCCCGATTCATTCAGTCCGTTTGTGTTCTTCTTAATTCAGACGTCCCCCACCTCCTCCTGACTAGAGGTTCCCAAAATGTTGTTGAGGCTGTTCAAATTAGGCCCTGTGGAAGGCTCTCCTATCAGCGTGAAATCGTGTTGCATCTCTCTCCCGTCCACTACAGTCGCCACGTGCCTCACCTTCACACCGCATCTGCAGACAGACAGACAGACAACGGAGCACATCCGGGCAGATCATCGTTCCAACGTCAAGCAAGGCTCGGTGGGTCCCTGGCTTCAGTAGAAAAGCCATGAAAGGCATGGGCAAGAACAAAGAGAAAAATGAGTGAATGAATGAATGAATGAACGAATGAAACAGAGAATGAACTAATAAAAAAATGCCCTTACCCTCGCAATCGCAGATGCAAAAGCGACACTCCGTCTCGGTAAACAAACAAAGAGTACAGATGTACGCTCACACTGGATGACACCCAAAGAAATCCTCCCCTCCCAAGCAGGGCACTCGCTTTTGATTACCAACATTACCAGAAGAGAACCTAGCAGTGTGCCCATTATTACCAACTGATTAACCGGCTAACTCGATCACTGACGGACGGACGGACTTTCGGAGATACGCCATGACGACACGGGCGTCAAAGTCGTTGGTGATTCGGCTCTCCTCTCCCTTCAGAACCTGCATAAAAGATCAAAGGACGGAACCAAAGAAGCAAATCAATAGGTGGAGATAGGAACACACACACACACACACACACACACACACACACAGAGAGAGAGAGAGAGAGAGAGAGAGAGAGAAGAGAAACCAAAAAGAAAATCGACAAGACACTCAGTCTGCCCGCCTGTCAGGCGGGGTCCTTTGTGCCAGACGTCCCCTCAAAGCCGGCTGACTAGTCATGTGCACCCTATCCTGATAAGACAGCTCACAGTCCGACATCAGTGATCGGCTTGTTTCAATGCCTTTTCTGTTCCGTCCCTTCCTACAAGGAAAGGCAACGGCTTGTCTCTTTCATTGTTTCATAGGTCCGTCCCCTAGCGTCCTCGCTGACACATTTCATTGCAGCAGTGAGTGAGAAGAGGAACTTTCGGAGAAGGCGCAAAGAGAAGCAAGTCGATCGGGGATGGACACGATGATGAATGACTTGGTTCATCTTTGATGAATTCTCTCATACCCCCAGCCCATTTCCCCCCCTAGATGACCGACCTGATAGGACCAGAGGGTTGCTGGCAGGAGAGAGGTGAACCGAATCCGTTTCGGTGAGACTGCGCTCACACCGATCGAGGCACGGAAGGAAGGAAGGAAGGAAAGAAAGAAAGAAAGAACGAAAAAGAGAAAGAAAGAAGACGGGAACAGAGGGAAGGAAGAGCAAGTCGTTGAAAGAAGATGCGGAGAAAGGGCGCTAGACTCAATGCGTCGCCTTACAGGTGCAACCTTGTGCAAAAAAGCATGCAATAGAGAAGAGTGCCAAATGACAGGCGAGGCAACGGTTGTTGTCGAAAGGAAAGAGAAGAGATTTTCCTTTTAGGCCCACCAGCAGAAACGGACCATCTCTCCCTGCCGCGTCTGTGTGTCTCAGAGAGCTAGAGAAAGGGAGAGAGAAAGAGAGAGAGAAAGGGAGAGAGAAAGGGAGAGAGAAAGAGAGAGAGAAAGAAGGAGAGAAAGGGGGAGAGAAAGAGAGAGAGGCAGAGAGAAAGAGACACAGAGAGACAAACACACAGAGAGAGAACAAGAAGGCAAACAAATGACAGGCATGCAGCGAATTTGAAAAATACTGCAGGCAGACCCAAACAGGGACTCACAGAGGTCTTCGTACTTCTGCACTACGACCTTGTCACAGTACCCATTTTGGACAAAAATTTCCCCGATTTGTTTCAAGTTTGATACAATAAAGTCAAGAGATGGCTGCTTCGCAAATCTGCAGGCACCCGAGACAGGCAGGAGTCAAGAAGATACTGTGGCGGCTGAACTTGTCGTATCACATTCAATTCGAATCTCACGCTGCGCATCTCTACAGACGAACAAACGAAAAGAAATAGAAAGTGAAAAAAAAAGTGTGCCTGCATGAAAGCGTCTCGGACGTCACGACACTTCATTATCACCCACCCCCGTTCACACTGCTGAGGGAACCACCCATTCTGGATTAATTTCGTTCTTCACTCCGTGCACCAGCGCGTTCCAATAATCTCCATTGAAGGAGCTTTAGTAGGCAGACACAAAAACCAAAAGAGAAGAAAACAAAAAAGACACAAAGCAGGGAAGAAGCCGAGGAGGCAGCTGTCTGTCCTCTCCTCTCCTCTCCCCCTGCCGACCGGATCATGCAACATCTCTTGTTGGGGGACGTGTTGTACTTGTCAACCATCCAACGAAGGAGGCGGTCGCCTACCTGCACGTAGAAAATTGACATGCAGAGTGAACGTTCTCTCTTCTGTGCATGTCAGTCAGATGCCAAACGCCGCAAAGAAGACAAATTGCAACGAAAAAGGGTGACAGACAAGCAGAAGTCGCATCGTAAGCACAAAAGGGGGTTAGACAAAAACGAGAGTGGGAGCTTTCTAAAAGACAGCGAAACGGAAGTAAAAGAAAGAGAGCTCTGACATCTTTCTTCCTTCCTTCCTTTTTTCCTTTTTTGTTTCTTCCTTGTTTTTTTGCCTCTCAACTTTCTGCTCAGACGGCTCTTGCATTCTGCACTGGACCAAATGGATCTTCTGGGGATCCTTTCAGGCACCGAAGGGCAGGCAGCAGGCAGAGACATCCATCCACGCCCTCCCAAACAACGCAGATTGGCAAACTCACCCTCTCAAGAAATTCCCTGGGCAACACCCGGTCGTCCTCTAAGCTTGGAGGTCTCTGCACTACCGACACCGTCCCCTCCGCCCCGTTCTTCTCGAAGAACTTTTGCCGTGCAGTGCCCGGACGCATCTTCTTCTCTATCGTGTGGTACTGCATGCATCCCGGCGGGCAACAGAAAAAGCGCGCATGTGTGCAGACAAGGAGAAACACAAAAAATTGAAGACCGACAGAAGGCTACTGGGTGCAATGATTGTTTTTTGCAGGGTGACAGTCAAGGTGAGAGAGAAGGAAGAGGCCTCCCTTCGTCCTCCAAGAACATGCCTGGCTCTGGAGACAACCTTGGTTGAATTCGGCTTGATCGAGAAAGTACCGTTTGTGTTCGCGCATATGCATTAGTGAGAGAGGGAGTTAGCAGGAGGCGTGAGAGAACAGCAGGACATCAGACAGATCAGTACATGCAGTCATGCATGCAAAAGAAAACCCAATGCACCAGCGTACCTGAATATATGACATGAAATCCAGATACAGAGGGTTCGGAAGGTCCCCCTGTATCATGGGCAGGTCTGCAAGTGCCACTCTGTCCTTGTACCCCTCCCACTCGGCCTGTCTCTTCAGAAACTGATCCTTCTGGAACTCTGCATTGGAGCACACAAACAGACAGTCAAAACAGTCAGTCAGTCGGTCGGACAGAGAGTTGGTCAGTCACGCAGGCAGGCAGACAGGTAGGCATGCAGTCCGTCGATCTGCCCGTCCATTCACATTCAACTGATCATACATCCCATACCAACCGCAAACCCAATCCCAGCTACCTCACCCGACTGACTGACTGCATTACTAATCGACTCTTTCCTCCCTCCCTCCCTCCCTTCCTCCCTCCCTCTTGGGGTACCCTGATAGCCTGTTCTTAGAATTCTGCAAGCGGAAGTCTGATCATCCTCAAGACGCCATCCCCGGCTGCTGACTGACCGTCCATAGGAACGAAGTCCATCTCGTCCGTCGCGTTGTACGACGAGCGCATCAGCAAAACTGCACGCTCTCTCATTCATGCACAAATCCATCGAGCACAATGAAAGCAAAATGCGAGGACGAAGGCACACGAACAGAGTTCAATGCCGCACCGTCTATTCCTTTTCGTGCTGTGAGATGGTCTGGTGAGAAACCGGCAAGGGGTGCGCTGGAAAAGAAATAGACAGAAAGCACGCGCAGATGGACAGACTGTGGTTGACGTCAAAGGGAGACGGAGTGTGCATAGAAGACAGATGGATTGCGCATGGAGAGATAAAATAAACGTAAAGACAGGAAGAGAGAGAGAAAGACTGCTTATTTGGTCGGAAATCAAGGGAGCATCGCGAAGAGCAGGATTACATATCGATGCGTGGATATATAGAATGCGCACGAGACAGCGCGAAGGTCTCGGCAGACAGAGGGATAGAGCGGAAGGCAAATAGAGCAAAGACACAGAAAGAAGATAAAACAAGGAGCTGGAAAGGTCGAGCTTGTACCGATGAATGAACACCGAAACCATCTTGTGAGTGAGAGACTGCATTGAAGTTACGCCCCCCCACCTGCGAACTCTTGTTCCATTCTCCTCGGAGGGAACCTGGTGATGTCTGGTCTCGTGATTTTCCTGAAGAAGTCTCTTGCGTCCTCGAACAGGTTGGGGGTCTTCATCTCCCCGTCTTGACTCATGATGTACACTCCTCCTATGGGGCCAGGGGGAAGCTTGCCGTCTCCTGCCCAGAGCTCTGAACTACCTCGCCGTCTCCTTCCCTCAAGACTCCGACTGAAGACCCGTCCGTGCTGACTACTGACCAGGAACGCACTCCGTAACTCTCCTCTGCTCTCATGCCGAGGGTGCAGTCCCGAGGCCGTCTCTGAGAGCAGAACGAGAGGGAGGAAGAGGGACACCCGAAGAGACCTCCTCATCTTCACCCTGCCGTCTCGCATTGCTGACTCCGGTTTACTTACCCTTGGAGAGCTTCTGAGGCATGCTGCTGCCAGTGTAGCACTGTCTATGCATGCACGTGCAAAAGTGCTCCCAAACTTTGTGAGACATTCCCGACCGAGCTGCAACTTGAGGGTCGATTGAGCCGACTCTCATCATTCGATCATATGCAGACCCTGGCCTGACTCGGGCATTCCTCGTGCTGGGGGCCCGCGAAATTTCCAGGGCCCATGTAAGGGCCAGCATGCACGCGATGCAACGCATGAGTGCAACACTTAATTAACTTGTTGCAACAACACATGCTGTTGCACAACAACAACACATGCCGTTGCAGCTAACTAGTGCATACTCAGCCATACTGTTGCAGCCTTGCAGGCGCACAGCAACACGTGTTGCTGCACTTTACAAGAAGAGAAGAGTCCCAGAAGACACGGACAGAAGCGACTCATGGACCAAAATCTGGGCAAGCAACTGAATACTGTGCTGTTCATCTTGTTGTTCTTAGTTGAGCCATGCACAAGTGTTGTGGGAGTGGAAGAAAACTATGCCTGAAAGAGCCGCTTCAAGCTTGACGCCCATTTCGTTGCTTGCCTTCATGTGGACTCCCTCTGCCTATATGTGAGAGGCCCGACAGTCCAATCAACTGGATGGCCTCCATTGACAGGAACGATCACGACGCTCTGTGGTCCGTGTTGGTGGCCGCGTGCCGCCGTTGCAAGCAGAGCCCCAACAACGAATCCGTGCCGCCCCCAGTGCCATGGCACGAAACTCCAACGCCTTCGGACTTGGAAGGCCAGGTCTTTGACACTTCGGAGGTGTGGTCGATCTTGTTGCAGATACTCATGGCACCAGAGGTCTTCTCTCGAGAGGACCTGGAGAGCTCTGCAGAAGACGCACTGATTAACAGGAAAAGACCCCTGTTGCCTGGAGAGGCTCTTCTTCTCCGAACGCTGGCAGACGGAGGCCGAGCATCGTTTGAGATGATCTGGGAGTACGCACGTGATCTGTCGACGAGTGGATACGATGGGCCGTGTTGCTCTATCTGTGGTGAGACGATGGCAGGTACTGGGTCACCCGGAATGTTCAGGTGCGAATCGGACAGGGACGTTTGCTCTGCCTGGGCGTCAGGAATTGCACGGCGAAGCGATGATTTGGTCACACGAGAAGAGGCTTTAAGGGGAATCAAGCAAATGTTGAACAGAGAGGATCTCATATTTGGTGGAGACGGGAGTTCTAGTGAGTCAAAGAAGCAAAGTTTGATTGAGGCATTGACCTCAGCCTTCGGGGAGGCAGAATCAATGACGGCTGCATTGGCGCAAGAAAAAATGGCAGAATGCATTATGAATCTGTGAATACAGGCGTATACGCTCTTCATTACCAAAAAACCACTCCTCATGGTTGCTTTGTTTTTCGGTCTGTGGCCGCTAAACACGATCATCAAAGAGCCTGATTCAGACGGCGGTCTCGAGGTAGTCGAAGCTTTTGCTTTTTATTGTTTTTTCTTCCTTCCTTCGTCGCTTCCTTCCTTCGTCGCTATCTTCCTTCGTCCCTTCCTTCCTTCCTTCCTTCCTTCCTTCCTTCCTTCCTTTCTTTCTTTCTTCCTTCCTTCCTTCCTTCCTTCCTTCCTTTCTTCCTCCCTTCCTTCCTTCCTTTCTTCCTCCCTTCCTTCCTCCATTCCTTCCTTCCTTTCTTCCTTCCTTCCTTCCTTCCTTGCTTTCTTTCTTTCTTTCTTCCTCCCTTCCTTCCTCCATGCCTTCCTTCCTTCCTTCCTTCCTTCCTTCCTTTCTTCCTTCCTTCCTTCCTTTCTTTCTTTCTTTCTTTCTTTCGTTCGTTCGTTCGTTCGTTCTTTCTTTCTTCCTTCCTTCCTTCCTTTCTTTCTTTCTTTCTTTCTTTCGTTCGTTCGTTCGTTCGTTCGTTCGTTCGTTCTTTCTTTCTTTCTTTCTTTCTTCCTTCCTTCCTTCCTTTCTTTCTTTCTTTCTTTCTTTCTTTCTTCCATGCCTCCTTCCATTCCTTCTTCCACTCTTTCTTCCATGCCCTCTTCCGTTCCTTCTTCATTCTTCTTGCGTGTCTTCTTCCATGATAGAATTCAATGGCAACAGTCTTTTCTATTCAATAGATATAGACTCCCACATTTAAACTTTAAAGTCATGACTTTCTTTTTCTCGAGATTTATACTTACATCCTCATTTCTTTTCTCCTTTCTTCTCACTTTTATTTCTCTAGTTATTTCTCTTCCCCGAGACATCATATAGGCTTTTATTAAGCAACTAGATAGGCAACATTAGGCAACCGTAGAGAAGCCAGCAGCTAGTCGTAGCTACTGTTCAATTATATAAATAAAGGTACTGTTATGCATGGGTAGTTCTGCTATCTCTGGTCTTTAAGGCAAACAACAGTTGACTTCATTGAGACTGTATGCTGCACAATTAATTCCTAGCTATTCCACATGCATGCGCACTATGCATATTATGCGCATGTACCTGATTTCATCCTAATACAACTGCTTACCAGACCTTCATAGCACTACGGCAATATGCAAAGGTAAGATATATTTATAAGTTATATGCTGCTACCAAGCCTAGTCAGAAGTCCCTATAACACTAGTCAACAAAGGATATACTTCAGATATCGAGACATTTTTAAAGAAAAAACTTGTAAACGTAACTTAAAACGTTTTACCGACTAGACAAACCGGTAAAAAAAAAATGTGAAAAATATTTGAAACTCGACTGGGACTATTAGGACTTAAACGATCGAGTCGGATCAAGATTGTGGCAAAAAAATACCCAAAACAATTAAATAAGAAGGACAATGATGTCCTAAAATTTATAAAACGAATCGTAATTCAATTCAGTTCATATGAATCATTTAATAATTAAATAGAGCCGTTATCAACTATACTAGTAAGTTTATATTCAACAACGCCATCATCATACTAGTCATCATATTATGAGAACTTGAATGATTTCATGGATCTACAGTTATAATCCATTACTGATGATTTACATAAATTCGATCAACATTTTGAAGTAAAACTTCACCTACGATGACTACGCTTTCCATGCAGTTGCCGGTGTCGCCGGCTCGGCGGCTTGCCGCACAAGTTTTTAACTACTTCCGGGGCCAGTGGTGTACCGTAGAGCTAGCCGCATGCAGTGCCCCGGCCTGCCTAGCCAAGAAGCCCGCCAGGGAGCCTCTCACGTACAGTGCATAGATGCTTTTCAAAAGCGTCAGTGGTGATTGTCTTTTCATGAATACATTTTGTGGGAAAATTGCCGTCTCAAAGCACGGATGGCGGAAAGTGAATCGCAGCCTTTCTGCCTTGCATGCTGGTTTCCATACCCAGTCTCCCCAGAGACGCGATCGAGCTCTTCAGGCAGAAGGGCCACGCTGGCACGCAGACTCTCTCAAGAATTCATTCCGGTTCATCTCACTTCATTCTGACAACAGACACTCTCAAGCACGCGGCACGAATCCACACCGATCGATCGATGAAATGAAGCACCAAAAGCCCATTGAAGCCTGGAGGGGGGCCGAGGTGCTCTGATCAGATCGCAATGAGACCACAGAGTACGGAGAAGAAAGGAGGGCAAGGAGACGGCAAGACTCACAGGCCCCCCTCAGGACGCGCCTGCAGCACCAAAGCAGTGGTCAAAAAGAAACGAAAGGGGGAGCACCGCAGTCAAAAAGAAACGAAAGGGGGAGCACCGCAGTCAAAAAGAAACGAAAGGGGGAGCACCGCAGACATTCGACAGGGGGAAGTCGGTGCAAGCAGAGTTTCAGGAGACGGAACACATTTTTTCTCCCGTCTTTGGCTTTTCCCAATCACAAGTAGATTTCCTTCCAGCTACTGAGTTGAGCACAAGCTGAAACCCCCATGCATACTTGTACAGCATCGTGGCTAGCCACATTGGCTTCTAACCTCAAAACAGACATTTCCTCAGCCTCAGCGCTACAAGAGAAAAAAGCGCCAGAGTGACACCGCTGAATCGAATAAAACAGTTGGAGAATCAGAAGTGGGACACCGACTGCAGATGAACTAACCGCCCGCCTGCCTCCCTGCTTGACTGACCAAACTCGTTCTCAAACCTCTCAAAGTCCGCCAGGCTCTCCTTTGAGACAGACGGGTGCGTCTGCACACGCATACAGACACGTACACACACACACACACACACACACACACAGAGAGAGAGAGAGAGAGAGAGAGAGCGAGAAAGAGAGAGAGAGAGAACTGTATCAATGCTATCCGATTCAGTACAATCCTCAAGTCACACAGAGGAAAGGAAGACATCGAGGCGATTGGTCAATCAATGTTTCCTCGCGCTCTCTCTCTCTCTCTTTCTTTCTTTCTTTCTTTCTTTTTCTTTCTTTCTTTCTTTTTCTTTCTTTCTTTCTTTCTTTCTTGTTTGCTTATCTATCTCTCTTCGCTTCTGACCTGTGCAGCTGCTGAGAGAAGGTCATCGACTCTGATGGCTCTTCTCTTCACTCCCACAGGAATTTTGTGCGGTCCTCCGTACTCATCCTTCAGCTCTCGGAACACTTTCTGCACACACACACACACACACACACACTCGTTTACTTATTTACACCAAACACCTTCTGCACCTATACGTGTGCGTATGCACATCTCAAAAAGGCGCCCAAATACAAACTCTGGGTGTGTGTGGCGAAAGGAGAAAGAGAGAGAAAGATGCGCACATCCAGCACTGAGAGCATCGGAGACACCCACACACACGCCCCCCCTCCCCTCCCCTACCCTTGTTGCAGTAGAGCAAAGACTCGCGATGTCGCTCCCATTAAAGCCCTCCGTCTTCTCTGCCATCACCTCCAGGTCACCCTCCTGCAGACCCGACAGGCCGCCGTCGTCCTTCGAGACCAATTTTCTGCAACCACGCACAAACAGATGTTCATGCTCATACGTCGCCCCCAAACACTTCATACAGAGCAGCGACTGCTGCATTCGCAAGTGTCTGTCTTCATTGCTCCTCGCCCCGCTGAATCATCGCCTATCACCCGTCCCGAATTCTGCCTTCGAGAGAGAAAAGGCACTACAGCTCTCGACGTCCTGTGAAAAGGAAGAACAGCCCCCAAGAAAAGCGAAAAAAAGAAAAGAAGAGAAGCCCACTGCTCTCACAGCAGTTCCAGAGAATCAATCAGTCACACAGAAACACGGTGACACAGAGAGAAATCTGCAGCACCAACATTGCCCCCCTCTCCCCTAGCTCTGACCTGATCTGTTCCCTCCTGGCCTCCTTGTCGGGCATTTTGTTTTTTCTTTTTTCTGTATAAAAATAAATGCATCCCCTCTGACCTGATCTGTTCCCTCCTGGCCTCCTTGTCGGGCACTTTGTTTTTTCTTTTTTCTGTATAAAAATAAATGCATCCCCTCTGACCTGATCTGTTCCCTCCTGGCCTCCTTGTCGGGCATTTTGTTTTTTCTTTTTTCTGTATAAAAATAAATGCACCCCCTCTGACCTGATCTGTTCCCTCCTGGCCTCCTTGTCGGGCATTTTGTTTTTCCTGTTTTCTGTATAAAAATAAATGCATCCCCTCTGACCTGATCTGTTCCCTCCTGGCCTCTTTGTCGGGCAGAGGGACGAGGACTCTCTTTGTCAGCCGTCTCCTCGCAGCCTCGTCCAACAAGAAGGGCCTGTTGGTGGCTCCGATGATGAGCACAGTGCGACCGGGGTCTGAGGAGACACCGTCCTGCAGGCAGAAAGGGAAACAGGGAGGGAGGGAGGCAGAGGAAGCGGCAACAGGGATTGAGAGACGGTATGGGGGGGTTTGGACAAGAGCAGCAGAAGTATGTTTGCAAATCGAGTATCAAAACCAGTTAGATAGATTGAATGCAGAACGACAGGTTGATAAATCAACAGAGCCAGTAAAGATGAGGCTCTGTTTGGAAATCAACGGCGACAGAATTGCGGATTTCCAGAGATGGTTTCGTCTTGTTCTCTGCTTTTTTCCTCTTTCAGTTTGAAGAAATCCGTCTTTGCGCCACTTTGTGGGCTGCTCATTTGGTCTGTAAAGAGAAACTGAGCGACAACCAAATTCCTCGAAAGACCGTCATTTTCCCCCAACACCCCCCCCCCCCCC
>JAHBMJ010005783.1:4069-17165 GCA_018398765.1 Chromera velia | reverse complement strand
GGGGGGGGGGGGGGAAGGAAAAAGGAGAGGGCGCATGAACGGTTCACAGGGAGTCAGGGCGAGCCTTATTCAACAAGGAAGGTGACTGTATCTTCTCTTCACTTTCCTTCACACAGACAGATGGAGAGGGACAGGGAGAGTCGGAGAAAGTGCTTTGATTCCTCACACAGGACCCTACTATTCCTTCCACACGCCACAGACCGACCTGACGATCTGTCTGGTCTCTTCCAACCCCGCTATGTCCTCCTCTCTGATCGGGTTGGCAGACCGGCACAGGATCATGTTCTTCACTGCCTGCAAGTTCGAGTCAACAAGCGAACAAACAGGCACACGCGGAATGAATGAAAGGGCAAAGATGTCGTGAGAGGGGAAGGATGCCTGTCATTTATTCACTCACGCAACTCCCTACGAATCCTGACCGCATGGAAAACGACACACGAACTCCTTTCCCCCATGCAGTTTGCGGCTTCGTCTTCCCTTCTTCTGTGGCTCCACTCGCTCATCCTTTGCGACTCTCAACTTCTGAGAACTCCATCGTGACCCAAAACCACATCTTAGAAGGTGCACTGAGAGGGAAGGCGTCTGTGTGCACACCCATTGCAGACTTCCGGCCCGCGTCTAGCCTTCATGCAATCCAACCTCTTTCTTTCTGCACAGCGCTCCTCAAGGTTTTTGTTCTCTTTACCCAAACCAGCCAACCCACACACACTTTGCACTTGCACGCAATGACACAAGACAAGAAAGTAACACAACAAAAACGAACCAAGAACCCCCCTTCCCTACCTGCGCGTGATGCTCCTCCAGGTTCTCGTCCTCCAGACCCAACTCCTCCAAAAGAGTCACCCCGTCTCCGTCCTTCTCGCCGTTCTCCTTCCCTCCCTTCTTCCCTCCTCCACCTCCACTCACGATCTTGCGCTGCATCCGCACCATCATGACGAAGGGAGGCAGGGCACACACGACGCCGACAAGTTACACCCACCCTCACGCACATACATAAACGAACACAACGACTCTGCAGACCTGCCCCTCAGTTCGTTCAGACGACTCATGACTTCCCTTCTCGAGTTCTCCATGCAGACGTCCCACTAGAATCCCATTCGATCAAGAAGGAGAGAGAGACGCAAAGCGGCGCGACGGTGGGTAGAGAGGGGGAGTATTCATATTACTCGCTCTGACGTTTTTTCTCCTCGGCCTCGTTTTGCTACCCTGTCAGAAGGCTCAGAGGGCGGCTGTTTCGTTCTGCAGACGGGTGGCGAAATGACAAAAGTGGACAAAACAATATGAAGAGGAGCCGAAACCAAACAAACAACTGACTGACCATCGTCTTATCCACCAGCCCTCCCTTCCCCCCTCCTCCCTTCTCTTCCGTTTCTTCTTCCAGCCTCTGTCGTCTGATGCCCAACATGTCTGCAGCAGAACGGAATCCCAGCAGCTCATCCCCCTTCGTCTCCCTGTCCGTCTCTCTCTCTCCCCGTATCCCCACCCCACCCCCGCCATACTCCATAGGACCCGAAGCAGCAGCACCGGGAGGGTACCTAGAGGCGCCCCCATACGCAGAGGAAAACGAGGCTTCCCGTTCTGCTCCCCATCCCCCCCTCTCTCTGTCTCTGTCTTTCTCCGTCTGAGGCACTGCCTGAGAGGACGATCTGAATAGCAGAGGGCAGGCAGCGCGTCTTTGGGCCTTTTCCTCCCCCATCTCCTCTCTCGGGACACACCTCTCTGCTTCTAGAACTGCCCTCCGAGCCGCAGCACGAGACACACACCACGACACCTCCTGCTTGTCTCCACCCCTCGCCCTTCTCTCTCTCTTCATCTCTTCCCCTCCTCCCTTTGCCGCCCTCCTTTCGACTTGTTGAATCACATGGTTGAAATCCGAAGACAACTGCACCACACACACACACACACACACACACACACGCATTCCAATTTCTGAGCCCGGAAAGACAAAAGCACAAATGCTTCGGCGAGCATTTGAGAGATTGGGGGCGGACTCTCTCTCTCTCTCTCTCTCTCTCACACACACACACACAGAGAGAGAGAGAGAGAGAGAGAGAGAGAGAGAGACACGTGCGGACCTGCTCAACCCCAGACCCTGCCCCTCCTCTCTCTCCCATCTCGGTCGTGCAGCCGCTCCTTCTCAGGCGCCAACAGAGATCTGACAGGGTGGCGGCAGCCTCTGCAACAGAGAATGCAGGGGCAAGCACACAGAGGAGAAATGGGCATGAAACGGGGAGAAAAAATATGGAAGATGGAGGAAATGCACAAAAGCAGAAGCCCCCACTACCACCGAGGTCTTTCTCCAAAGACGTTTGATATTTTGCCTTCAGGCGCACACAAAAACCAAACGCCACGAAAAGGCATTCGCGTCAGAGACAGCACAGCTTTCGTCTGTCTGTCCATAGACGCAGACCGGACCTAATGAACCAAATGTTCGGAAAGAGATGAATGAGCCGGAGAAAGGACAGTGTTGGACAAAAATGAAGAAAACCCAAAATACAAGCAGACCTACCAAGGAATCTGCCCTTGTGCCCGCCGCCTCTCGAGACCAGGCTCTCTTCCTCCTCAAAATGGTCCCACAGCTGCTCGGAGGCCGCAAAAGACAAAGACAAAGAAACGCACACTGACACACTTGCTTACACGATTACCTCTGGCATGAGAAGAGGAATCTGCCACGACCTCAAAATGCCTGGAAGGCAAAAAGAAGAAATCTGAGTGTATCTGGACAGACGCGCACCCTCACCAATGCAGCCGGCTGCTGCCTGCTTCGACTTTTAGGTGGTCAGAAAAGAAAGAGGGACAGGATGAGAGGAGATGCAAAAATGCGTATCCAGAACGACGCGAGGACTGACTGCTTGGTACGTGACTGCAATTTTGGAGACTTCCTCTTCACCCTCCGTCCCTAACGACTCCATCTTGATTCCTGGCTCCCTCTCACTTCTCCTCCTCTCAGCTAAATTCGTTTTCTTGAGGTTTTTCCTCAAGCGCTGCTCTCTTCTTCTCTGAGATGTGCCAACAGGTGAACTGCAGACAGCATAGGGGGGGACAGTCGAGACAGGAGGGAGCAGGGCGACACTGTGCTTCTGTGGTTCCTCAATTTGGTCTCCTTGACCAATGAAAGAGATTTCTTTCTTTGTTCTTGGCACCGGTGCTTCGATCTCTCTTTGGTTTCTGGTCTCCCACTCTCTGTGTCTGTCCGTCTCGATCGGCTCTTTGCGCTTTGGGGGGAGAACTGCGTAAAAGGAGAGGAAGAACCCATAGCCATCCAATACACTCCGTCTACACAACTTTCTGGCATCAGCATCTAAGGCGAAGAGGAAGCCAGCAGCCCATGACAGATGGTGAGATTAAAACGGTACCGCTCACCTGTCTTTTGTCTTCCCTTTTCTTCCAATGCTGCTCTGTCCTCTCAAGTGTTCCATCTACCTGCTTGCCGCAATTTCTGCTTCCCCTCACCCAGCTGACCTGTCTTGGCACTCTGGTCTCTTCAAAGGCCGTATCTGAGACCACACGGTTAAGAGACAAGCCCGCCTGAACACGACCCGCAATCAAGTGGCAGCCCACAGCGACCTACATATTCATTCGCCAAGAGAGAGGACATGCACGCCGTCTCGTCTGTGTCGTGCAGGTGAAGGTCGGCCTTTTCTCGGTCTGTTTGTGCGCACGACATCGCATGACTAGTCACAGAGACAAAAAAAGGAAAGAGGAGGAATGAATTGCGGTTCGACATCCACTTTCCAGAGGGGATCTTAATTGATCACTCTTGATCCGACGCCTTCGCAGCATCGCTTATATACTGGCACTGAATTCAGGAGGAGGCGCAGCTAGGTATGGCGCAGGTGCAAGGGGCCATGCATGCAGCACGTGCGCGCTGCGCGCGCAGAAACCGATTTTTTTTTTGCGGCCCCAATTTGTGACCGCAGAGGGCAGCTCCGTCGCTCCTGGACAAACACACGGGCCCCAGAATTCCACACGACCTTTTTTTTATATACATCTCCTTTTTCGAATGTCTAAAGCCGCCCGGCCGCATTGAATCAAGTCGAGGCACTCACCGGCAGTTTGGTGTGTCACGCTGCCAGTTAATCGATTTTCCATCATACATGCATTTATAGCCGATTCGATGACGATCATGCATATATGCATATGCAGAAAGAGGATCAAAAAGTCCTTCAATTAAACACGTACGTACATGTATATACGCTTTCTGATCGAGTATTTGGCCTGAAGTTTCAAAAAGGATTCATCACTCCTACGAAATAGACCGGTTGATACTCGCTTTTCGATCGATCGTTTTCTCGCTTTTCCTTGTGAAATCTGAACTCGCCTCAACCTCTCGTTCTACTCAAGCTCTGTTGTCTGTCGAGAAACCTCGAGCAAAGGTTCGATTTCTGGTTGAAGAGCTCTAGCTGTCCATTGAAGCAGCCACCATGGGTCACAAGCTCTGCAAAAACGGCCACGAGCCTCTTCAGGAGGAGGACACCTCTTCTTACAAAAGGGAGAGGAGAGGAAGCAAATTCGATGCCATGCAAATGAGGGCTCCCACCAAGCCCAAAAAACACGTCGAAGACCCCAATGAAGGCCCCCGCTCCACAGCAGGTCCGTCTATCTGTCCCGCTACCTTCTCCCCCCCTTTCTTGGTTGTTATTGTATGTTTTTGACTATGCTACACATTTGAAAGAAAGCACACAAAATGCCCTGAGGCAGCATCTGTTGTTCTCGTGAGAATCGGCTTTCTCTAGTGGGCCGAATACGCGCGGTGCCAGCTCTCTCTAGCAGCTACAATTCACACCGCTTCATCATTTAACTCGTATGACCTGTCTCTGCGTCTCTCTGTGTGTCTGCAGAATTGGAGCAGGACCCCCACGCAGTGCACTTCCCGGATGAGGGCGAGACGCAAAAGCAACCTGCATGAGGGAAGTGCATGATGTCGAGAGTGAATGAATGAATGAATGAATGAATGAATGAATGAATGAATGCACCAGTCGTTTCGGTTCACGAGTGAATGCGTTGGTGAGCGGGTGGGTGGGTGGGTGGTGGGTGAGTGAATGGACAGCTGCTTGAGGTTTACAAGGACAACAGAAGAAGAAAAACAAAAACCCGAAAGACAGACTGAGGCTGTGGTACCTCGGTCGTCTCTCTGTTCTTTTCTTCTTCTGTACTTCTCCTCTTCCCCTCTAAGGAGCTGCCCTTTCAAAAAAACTTATTCACTCACTCAGTCAGTGCATGGAGTGAGCAAGCAGTCAGTCGGGCTTGGGGGGTTTTCCCTGGCCGTGTATCTGTATTCTACTTCTATTTCTATTTTCTCTATCTATCTGTATGAATATGAAGGTCTTCTGCATGACCGGTATTCACGCCTCCCTTTGTCGTGGATTTCCGTCCTTGCTCTTTTCTCCTCTCCCCTTCTCCCATTTAGCTTCTTCCACTGGCATTGTTCAATCGAGTGTTGTCCGCATGCTTGCAAGGTTCGTTTGGTTGGTCCGTCACTTCATTCATTCTCTCTTCAAGTTTGCGACTCTGCCGGTGTCCTTTCTGCGTCCATGGCTTTTCGGCCCACTGCGCAGTGACTAACTGACTTACACAGTGATGGATTGAATAAGAAGTTTGTCACGACAGTCTTTTTTGATGTTTAGAAAAGAAGTGAAACACAAACGAACTTTTTCTATGGTCGTGCCCCGCCTCACATCTTCTCTTCGATGGTCCAGGAGAGGAGAAAGTCATGAAGAGAGAGAAAGAGGCAGACGGAAAGGGAAAGGGAAAACCACGCCATGGGTGGGGGGACAAGAGGAAATGTCACAGCGATAAGCAGGTACATGCATCAGTGGACTGTGCGACAGACCCTGATCAAGGGAAGGTAAGAGAGAGGAGAACCTCTTCTCCAAAGAGCTGATGAGTTCTTCTCGCATTCTTCCACTGGCGGTGTCTGCTGTCCTCGTAAGTATTTAAAGGAACAGTCCATTTGATTGATTGTCCTCAGTTGGTAAACGGGGGGTTTTGGGTCAGTCGGCACTGGAATCACCAGAGAAACTGAAACAAACTTTGAAAAAAAAACAAACACAGCGTGCATTGAAAGGCAGAGAGGCACAGGGAGATGGAGTGAGGCTGCGAGAGAAAGGAAGAAAGAGGGTTGAGACCCGTCTCTCTTTCTCGCTTGCTTGCTTGCTTGCCCACCCGTCCAGAGACTCTTTCCATGGTACGCTTTCGCGATATGGATTTTCTTTTCGTGCAAGTGCTCGGTTGAGCTGTGGTGGAGCTAGTGCAAGTAGACCGAAGCACTACTCTTCTTAAATGAACTGAAAGCTAGATTGAAAGGACCCGTTCAATAACTTTCTGTATTTAACATTGCGTGCTTGTGCATATGTGCACGCCCTCTCTCTTCAGGACTCAACCATCACACTCATTAGTCATGCCAAAAAGTTTTTATAGCAAAAACTCGATCTTAATGTGATTTTTAAATAAATTAAATGTATCCGCCAATAGGCAGTTTATTAGCCAACAACTTAGTTAAAGTTTCATACTAAAATTTTAATCATCGTAGTAATCGTCTTACTAGTCATCTTATTTAATCGAAAATCGTATATGTATCTAGATATGTATATCATAGTATATCCCCGCCCTCCTCTATGGGGCAGAGACGTGGGCAGCCCGAAAAGACCAGATCGGGAAGTTGGAGTCATGGTGTATGGCGCGTGTGAGGCAGGTGACGAACCAGCCTCGTCAGGAGCGTACTCCTGACGCCGCCCTCCGCCGTGCATTTGGATTGCGCACGATTGAGAGCACCATCCGACTTGCCAGACTCCGGTGGCTGGGGCATGTTGGGAGAATGGGGGGAGAGCGTCTTCCCCGTCAGTTGTTGTTTGGGCATCTCCAAGGAGAGCGCCCCCTTGGTCGACCCCTCCTTCGTTGGAGCGACTGTGTCCTCTCTGATTTCCGCCTTCTGGAAATCAATGAGGCCGAGTGGCAGACACTTGCCTCTCATAGAGGCAGGTGGAGGGCGTTAATTCAAGATGGGGTGAAAAAGGTAGAGGAGAGAGCAGCGGAGGAAAAGGAAAAGAAAAGGGAAGTGAGAAAGGGGCAGAGAGATGGAGATGCGAAGTGTGAGGCATGTGGACGAACGTTTTTCACCCCACGGGGGCTTCGCATTCACACAAGCAAAGCACATAAGGACCTTGCCCCCAGACAGCCAGAGCAGCCGAAGAAGGCAGTCAAAGAAAAGAAGGGAAGCTGGGTTCAGGGCTGTCAGGTGAAGGAAATTCTTAGGAAGTACAAGCAGGGAAGAGGATGGCGTTATGAGGTGGCATGGTATGGCTGGCAGTCAACATCACATGAAGCAGCCTCGCTCATGCACAAGCACGCCCTGCCAGAAGTGGAAGAGTTTGAGAAAAAATGCAGCTGTTAAGCTATTTGCTAAAGGTTGTGAAATAAGGGTTCATCATTTAATAATCTGCCTTGCGTGTTGTGACTTGCCGAACGCTAGACGCCTATTATGGGCCGATAGCGATGGCGTATGATGATGATGAGTATATACTAGAGTGTATATTAATTGGTTGAGCTGGAATCCATTGATTTTAATGATTATAATTCTCTGTCACGAGTCGATAATTATGCTTTTCTGGTGCAAATTTAACCCCGTGCCATTGCATCCAAACCTTGTGTGTTTAATTTTCTAAGCTAGTAATATATTATTCGATCGCTTTTAAATTCACATCAATTCGGCCTGTTTGTTTAAAAAACGAATATATCTTTTACATGGATTTCCCAGAAAATTTTTCCCAGCGATTGTCTTAACAAACAATAGTCATGCATGTATACGCTATTAAAGGGCTTATAGCTAGTGCTTCAATTAACTTAGTGGGGTTAGCACCGTTAAGTATCCTCCTGCATATTCTCAAAAAGGGTGCATGTAACTAATTAAAGCTCAGCTTATATAATCATAGTATATCATGCTTAATATAAGCACGACACTGAATCCATCTTCCATTCGTACTGACGTACGGATAAACTGGGAGCGTCCGCATGAGCAAATTCCGACTGCATGCATGAGGCACTTCCATGGAATGATCGAACCACGGGGTCCGATCTGACTTAAGGCTGTCATGCAGTCTTGACAACACACTGCCATCACCCACTTGACTTTTTTTTTCAAGTGAAGTCCGACCCAATTATGGTCTCTCTACTTCTCTCTCCCCCCCCCTCTTTGCCTCCCTCTCTCTTCTTTTGAAAGATCACGGCGGCACGATCAGGCACGCACAGTGGTTGTCTCTTCCACTTTCTATATTTGTGTGTGCTCACTCAGTGAACATTACGGTCTTGTTTCCCCTCTTCATGTATACTTTCCTATACTTCTCTGGCTTTTTCCCAGTCATCAATTTGCTTGTCAAAACTTAATTCGACGTTCGGTGCATCACTTCTTGCATTCTGGCAGGTTTTTGATTGTTTGGTCCTCAAAGTTCTTGTAGGCCGAGAGCATAGTCCAGTGATCTGGAATGCACACAAGGATCTCTCTGGCAAACGGACACATCGTCTGACCGTCCGCACATGCCAGAGAAGGCGTCTTGGCAAGCAGGTCTGCCCATGCGCCCTCCTGAAACTTTTTGCTCCCTGCGTGGTGTCCTATACGGCCCCTGGTCCACTTGGAAAGCCGGAGAGGCTGCTCCACCATCAGGGAGTTCAGCTGCCTCGAAGCAGCATCGCCAAAGGTTTGTACCATCACCTTTGCAACCGCACACCCTCCTTTGAAGTGGTCGTCTACACCCATCGGCACCACTGACTGTGTGCCGTATGCCAGCTTCTGGGTCAACCTCTCCTGCCCCCAATTCACAATTCTGTTCACTGCCCCTGCACCCAATCCCCACAGCAGAGCATCTTCCTGCTCGGGAGTGCCCCCCAGTGTCTTCAATCCCTTCATGGCCGCCTGAGGAAGATGGGAGAGGAAATAGGGAGGCCACTCCTTCGGCAGGGAAAAATCCCTCAAGCATGCCTTTCCCCACTTTTCAACGCCCTCGTCTCTAGCTTGTCGGAGCTTTCCTGGCATACCGGCCGTCTCCCATAGATTCAATTCAGAGAGGCACGTCTGGTATGCCTCTCTCACATCCGCAAGGCTTCGCTTGGATAGTGCAAACGCACTGTTTCCGTCTCTCTCCCAGGGAAAGTACCCGTTTTGGAGAATTCGGGCAGACGATGCCGCTGCCTTGTCGATCACTGGATCGTCTGCCATAGCGATGTAGACAATCAATGCGTTGGAGAAATGCATTTTGATGCTACTTTTCAGTCTTTCGCAATCGACTTGGCAGGAAAAGAGACCCTCAGTCTGACGCACATTGAGAGCCAGAGAGAGATCAGCAAACGCAGCCCCAAAGGCTGCCAAGATTACGGCCCTGAATGTCCTCATGTTGTCTGCCTTGAATCGTATGTGTTGAGATTCTTCCTCAGACTGCCGCAGTGCGTGCCTGGCATGACTAACCAATCACTTTAAGAGAGTCATACCGCAGTTTGCATGTCAGATCTTATTGATCGATGTATATATAGCCATATGCAAAAGGATTAAAACTTCAATTCAAAAAAAAAAAAGATCGAAACAAAAAAAAAAACTGCGCGCGAGTTGTGCGCGCCGCCGTTCGGAGCAAAAAGTCTTTCTCAACGCGGCATGCATAACAAAACCCTCGATCATGCATCATTCGAACTCGTCCTTGATTATCGATCCACTAACCATGCATACTAGTGGGGGGGCTGGCCATGTTTGGCATACCCGGCGCACAGGCGCACCCCGACCAAACTATAAACTATAAACTATCATTGATTCGGACCTTGAATCCTTGCGACGTGTCGTTTCTTATGATTTCGGATACCTTCATGACATCATGCTTCACGAATGCACACGTTTTTTCTTTCTTACAACTATGAAGTATGCATGAGTACGCAGACGAAGCGAAAGCTGGAGAAACAACCATATGGGATAAGTTATAGGGGGAGTGTTCTTCTATGTTCTTCTATGAGTGCCGGGGGCATTGCCACCGCAGTGATAGCTGGTAAAAACCATGAATGCTAACAAGATATCACACATGATAAATATCTGTTCATTCTATTAAGTCTATTAGATTTAAATCCTACTCACAAAAAAAAGAATGTATATTAATATATATATTTTATTCATTGTTTTTTAGATAAATATATTCTTAATCGATCTTCCGATTTAACAGGTACCAGGATTAAAATGAAACAAGTTCAAACAACTTAAATTACAGACTAAAATCATATTTATTTCATCACTTTTAATAAACTTAGTCAAATCTTAATAAATTTAGTCAAATCTGATAGTGAGAATGCAAGAAATATTGCTTTCATAAGCAGCTAGTTTACAACTTTATAATACATAGAAAAGTTTTAAGAAAACAAAAGCATCAACGTTTGATTCTCATATCTCAATCACCTCATCAAAAACTGGAGTCACTGAACATCCAGCCAATCCATAAGAAGAGAATCCTTCAACGATATCAGCTTGATCGATTGAATTGTCTCCAGTCTGCAGACCCAAAGATACAGGTCTTGGCTGTGAGGTTCGCACCTCCCATCTCACTCCAGAAGGCTGAACCGCTTTTTTGATTTTCTTCGCGCATCTGCGTCGTCTGCACATGTCTTCTTGTGCTCTTTCCACGCTGCCCTCTGACATTCTTTTGAGCAGTAGACGGCACTCTGACACTTACTGCATTTCTTCAAAGTGAAGTACTCCTGAACGCTTGCTTGAAACTGCCACCCACTTTCCTGAGGAACGAGGCGGACGATGCCCCTTTTCCGTTTTTTTGTTGCTCCTCCTCCACCTTCCGCGCGTGCCTCTGATAACCCGCCGACCTGCATGCATGCAACAAAGCCAACAAAGCGATCAGGTGCTCCCGAAAAATGTGCAATGAACATTCATTTAGTTCGATTTCGTTTCTTGCGCTTTCATTCACTCCAGCATACTGCTGGGCTGCTCTTTGCAGAGAGACAGACTAAATGTGCGACACGGCTCCCCGTTTTCCCAACAGTCTGTCCAGATGTCTATCTACCTGCTTTCCCACTGACCTTCTTGCAGTGATCGCATCGACGAACTGAGTCTCCAAAAGTTTGCAGACGGGCTGCACGTGTGCTGAAAAAGGACTCGCGGCAAGCAGCGAAAGGCGCATATATCGGCTCAAGGAGCCTGCTGCCGAAGTGAATGTCGATAAGCATCAGTCCGATTGTCACGGCTTCCCAAAGCAACATCTCAGACCGGAAGAACGAAGAATAGAGAAGCCTTGCATACACGAGCAAAGCCCTTGCAAATCCCGTTCTCAGCCAGCTGCACCAGGGAGAAGCTTGCAACCACTCGGCAACGGGAGGTGAGAGCTTCAAGGCCGCTTCCAGACTAAGAACGGGATTCAAGGCAAAGTAAGTGAAGATGAAAGTGCCCCTACCCCAGGGATTCAGCTTGAACCCTGACCAGACGAAGTTCCAGAAAGCTAGCAGCAAGACGGCAAAGAAGTAGACAGAACACGCCACCAGCCAGGAACAGGACAGGCCATAATGCCAGTTAAAAACGCTGGACTCGGACATAGTGCTGAGGAGATGGTCCAAAAACTCCCAGGTGGGCCTTTCAGCCTGCCATTGCTTGGCGTTCCGGAACAAAACTGCCTCGATACTCTCTCCCTCCCAGAAGGAATGAAGGGGATGAAAGTCCCTGCCGATGAAGTCCAGGACGCGCACTCTTCCGAAGACACTGTGCAGGCGCTCGGAGGGGATGCGGGCAGGATCAGAGGACTGCGTGACGTCCTCTAGAAGGTGAAGGCAAGCCTTCAAGCAGTGGTCGGCAATGCGGCACTTGATCGAGAAGAGAAAGTCGAAGCCAGACAGGGATTTCTTTGCTCTTTCAATCGCCTCCTTTTCTGCAAGTTCCACCGCCTTCTTTATATCGACAGGAGTCCCTTTACCGGCACAGGCAGAGCTTCTGTGCTTTCGGATGAGGCTGTCGAAGTCTTTTCGACTGTCAGCTGAAGAATCCCCCGACAAAACCCTCCAGAGCATCTGAAGGCGGAATTCTTCGATCTCCACGTTAGCGTTGGCCTTGCTGCTCTGGTTAGCAGCCACGCGATCAAACAGTTCGAATGCTGAAAGCAGCAGGTTGCAATCCGTAGACGAGTCCAGGATAAGAGCAATTTTCTCATATGGGACCGTCCGCGTTCTCACAGTGTAATCACGAGAATGAGACTAAATTGTGGGAACTCACCTGTCATGATAAATGGAAAGTCTCCGATTGTAAGGGCGAGGAAAATTATGTGCTTGGCAAACAAAATGCACTGTGCTCTCGTCATGGGTCCGTCCAAAAGTGGCGCTTCCACCTTTCCAAGACCAGTTTCATCTTCTGAAACCCAATTCGCATTGCAATAGGTCTCGCTTGAGAAGAACCTGAGCCTCAGGGACAGGTCAAAGTCCTTCGACAAGCCGGGAAAGTTCTTTGTTGGTCGGAGGACAGCCCCGAGGATCTCGCCAGACTCCTCGGATGTGAGAAGAACTGCTGAAAAGTGTGATTCTTGGTCTTCCACCTTCTGGCAGGGATCTTCAGTGATCAGCTGCCTGTCTGTCATGTTGGTAATCTTCCGGAGCTCCTGAGGTTTCGTTTCTGGTCAAGTAGACGGATGATCGTCCTTAACTACACTCTCCGGATCACAGCTCTTGCTTGATGTGCAACGCCTTTCTTCAAACGAAAGCCTTTAAGGCAGTGCATGTAGTTCGAACGAGCAGCTCCTTTTCACTTGCCCCTGAGCTGCGTTACTCGCGAGTCGAATCGATCGGCAGCTGCCCTCGAAGACGCTTTGTGCGATCCTATATAGATTGAAATATACGCATCGATCTGTTTTTCAGGCCTTCGTTCACGGGTGCTGGTGTGGGTGTTGCATGCATGCATGGTGTTGCAAGGCGTTTCATCCGCGACACGTGTTGCAAGCTGAGCTGGGTTTCTTGGGTTTCCTTCTGCGTTTGATGGCGGATGCAATTCCAACAATGCCTGGATATAAAGCCGCCATTTTGAGCCCCGCGGCTGCGCCGCGGACTCTTTCAAGCCCCTCCACGGCGGCGCACCCTTCCCCGC
>JAHBMJ010005782.1:32654-65267 GCA_018398765.1 Chromera velia | reverse complement strand
CCGTCTCCACTCAAACAGGCGAAGGAACACCAAAGAAAAACTTCAAGTCCCCCTTTCTCCTCTCATGCACACGCTCATGCTTCGTTCTGGATTGACTGCAGGACCTCAAACTGAAGCACACCAAGGCCAAGTCGGTCCGCGCTCTCTCCCGCCTTCTTCCCCGTCTGTGTCTTTTGTGCAACCTTCCGCTGTCAAAGACAGAGCGTTCTTCTCAGAGACTTAGGTTCGAGGCTTCTTGCCACTTGTTTTTCCTCCTCGCTTCTCTTCGCTTCTTCTCTCTGAGCCCCCCTCTCCCCTCCTCCCTGCCTGTTTGCAGAGACGGCAGCGAAGAAGTCAACGACGGAGAGGAGCCAAAGGAGGGCAGCTACCTGAAGGCCAAGAGAGAGCTGCGCATCACTGACGAGAGAGAGACTCCTGGACGAGGTGCAGAGGATGCACTTCAACCTCCTCGTCAACAGAGCACTCAGCATGCAGAAGAGGAGAGCGTTTGAGTGCAGAAGAGGAGAGCGTTTGAGTGCAGAGGAGGAGATCGTTTGAGTGCAGAAGAGGAGATCGTTTGAGTGCAGAAGAGGAGAGCGTTTGAGTGCAGAGGAGGAGAGCGTTTGAGCGCAGAGGTCAGCTGGTGGAGCGAGGGGAGGGGCGTGGACGGTTCTCTGTCTCTGGCATTGCTTTGATCTTTCTGTGTTTGCTTTGCATGCACTTTCCTTCTCTCCCTTTCCTTCTGTCCCTCCTCCCTCCTTTGCGTGTGTGTGTGTGTGTGTTGGGGGGAAGGGGCGAGACTATGTTCTCTCTTACGGATCCATCTTCACATCACTATCCTCCCTCTCTCCCTCCTTTCTCTCTGTCTCTGTGCAGACTGCAGTCTCCAGCAAAGCGGCAGACAGCTCTACAACACGAATGCAAAGATCACGCTGGACTGCAGCCCCCCCCTGTCCCTCATCCCCGGCTGCTTCACCTCCATGCAAGTCGTGCAAGACGCCCTGGCTCTGATGAGTGGCGTCAAGCACAGGATCACGAAGAACGTCAGCGCTGCGGAAGAGATGAACTCCATTATGCAGACGGACAGCGCGTCGGCAAAGCCGCAGGACAAGCAGAAGTTCCTCTGGAGGACGGCATGGAGGGGAAGGTCACCATCACCAGCCACGGCCAGGAGTCGAACCTGTACCGCATCGAGTGTGTGGAGACGGATTTCAACATCGACTCCACCGGGAAGGCCCCACCCATCTGCTACAGAGACTGCTTCAAGCAGCAGTACAACATGACGCTGCATGGAGAATGCGAAGGTGCCCATGCTGATTCTGAAGGCCGTGAGAAGGAGGGACATCTTCCCTTCCCCTGAGACTTGCTACATGACCGACCTGACCGACGCCTTGAAGGGAAACCGGCCAAATCATGACCGCCATCTCCAGACACACGCGCATGCTCTCCAACGACAGCTTCAAGAGGGGCAACCAGATCCTCAAAAAACTGACCACTGACACCTCCGAGACTTCAAAGAAGGCGCGTGCAGCAGGTCAGTTGCTGTCTCCCGGCTTGCTGGCTTTCAGCCTTCACTCCGTCGTCTCTTTTCTTCTTCCTGGCTTTCTATCTGCAATCAGTCTACCTATCCGTCTCTTCCAGCTGCTGCTGGAAAATCTGTCTTTCTCTTTTCTCTTTCTCTTTTTTGCTTTCTTCTCTCTTTCTCTGCGTGCGTGCGGGTGTGAGCGTGTGTGTGTGTGTGTGTGTGTGTCAAGGTCCCTCTTTTTCTTCCTCTCTTCCGTCTTCTTTCTCATTCATTCTCGATGTGCGCCTCCCGCGTACGTTCAACCAGCTAGTCTTTTGCGGTCTTTTGCTTCATCTCCCCTCAACCCGTCCCTCCTCTTTGTGCCTTCCTTTTGACAGGTTCTGAGCGACTGGTGCTTCGAGATGTCCACAGAGAACATGGAGGGAGTGCGAGGGCTGACAGGTTGAGAAGAAGAAGGTGCGGGTGATGACGACGGAGAACGGTCAGTCAGTCAATTACAGAAGAGATAAGGGAGGGGATGGAAGAAGTGAAAGAAATGGAGAGAAAGAAAGAAAAGCGTCGACCTGCCAATCAATGTGTACTGGTGGGTGGATCATCATTTCTCCTTTCTTCATTGGTCCTGCTCTTCTCTTCCTGCTTTGTTTGTTGTTTCCCTCCAACCGTTTTCTCCATTTCTCCCGTTTCCTGTTACTGTCTGCAGAAGTCGCTTGTCTGTCTTCTCTCTCGTCTGTCTTGTTTGTCTTGTTTGTTTGCCTTTCTTTGCCTTCAGTGTCCCTCCCGCTTCCCCTCCCGTTGTCTGTCTGCAGACCTCGCGGCTGTCGAGAACAACCCGGGTCACACTGCAGGCCAGGAGGTGAACCACAACAGAGTCAACTTCCCCCACCTGATCCAACGCGGTGTCGTGGGCTTCCAGGGCACTCCAGGCTTCCAGCGTTGGGGTCATGGGCTTGCCGAGGCGTTTGTACAAACCGCCAAAAAAAACGACGCAGTCAAGCAGGAAGCTTGATCGATCTCTGGCAGGATCCTCGTTGCGAGTGTCCTTCCATTACCAGAAGAAGGAAACGGTGACTGCTCCGAGTCCCCTCTGTGGGCTGCTGGGCGTGGTGGTGTACGTCGGAATCCGTGGACGTGTCGCGAGCGAGAGAGGGAAGGTGGGAGGGGAGGGGGCGGCGGTGTTGATTCTGTTCCTCCCTGGCGTGCTGGGGGAGGAAGCTGGGGGAGGAAGAGATAAGGGGGGAAGAGATAGGGGGGAGATATGTGAATGTTCCCATTGCTGGTGTCTTCCACCACTCTCTCGTCCCGTTCTTCCCGAATACGTTCCGCCTCCTGGTCGAGTGCTGGAAAGTGTGACCCAGCATCGGCCCACATGTAGAGGTCTACATTTGGGCCGATGTTGGGTCACACTTTCCAGCACTCGACCAGAAGGCGGAACGTATTGGGGAAGAGTAGGACGAGGGTGTGGTGGAAAACACTAGCATTGGGGACTGGAAGGCGAAAAGACTAGCGAAAAGACCTCTTGACTGTGGCTACATGAAAGCCAAAGATGAGATTCAGCCATGATTCAGCCTGAAAATTAATCAATATCTGGATTATTACAATGAGAACAGGCCTGACAGTGTTACTGCAGATTACCGTAGATCTAAGTCTGATCAAAGTCAAACAGAGGTCAAACCGAGTTTAAGACTTTATCTCTTTCACTGAAATGATAAAAAGATACAAGGAGAACTTCCAACTTCAAGTTACCAAAGATGAATAATTATCTTCAAGTTCAATTCAAAGGTGTTTAGTCACTTGTGATTAGAATATATTTAATTATCCTATGAAGTGATTGAATGTGATTGAATAAAGTGATTAATTAGCCAAAGTCCGATTCTTACTAGTCTTTAATACTTTTGGTCATTCTAATGGTGTATGTTTTTTTTTTAATATTATAAAAACAAATGTTTTGGGAGTAGCCTAGAGGCTTGTGCACATCCAGTACACTGCATGCATGGCCCAGCCCATGCAGCCTGGGCCAGCCATGCACGCGCCGGTGCGGCCCACCGCTCCTACTAGCGGCCGCGGCCATCGGTGTATACATTCGAAGCCGAATAGCCGATTATACATGTTACATCAAAAATCGGGTCTTCATGCATGAGTTTCAAACACAAACTAGGTGTAGTGTGCATGTTCATGCAATGAGAACATGTATGAACTTTCAACCGCGTATTCATATGATATGTTACTTACTATATATAGTTTAATAAGTTTATAAATTATAAGATTTTATAAAATTCTAGTAACACTGTAATACAATCTAGTATGACCTCCCTAAACCTAACTACCACTTAAAATTTCAAGCCGCATTTTTGGATAAGCTTAAAAGTCCACACCGCAGGCACAGATTATTTACGGTGTCTTAAAAGTCAAAGCCGCATATCTGGACAGTGTCTTGACCATCTATGCCGCAGGCATGGATGGTCTCTTAAAAAATGATGCCGCAGATAAAGATCATCTTAATTATATTTTTTAAAGTGGCACTTGGGTTCAGGGAGGGTTCTAGTATAGCAACACTACTACCTATTAATAGTGCCCAACAGCTAGATAGCCCCTGTTTATCTTTTTCAAAACTAATTTTTTATAGTCACAAACTGTGCTTAAAAAAAAAAAATTAAAAATATAGCCCGGGGGGCTCCGCTTCCCAGACCCCCCCTTAATTAATTTAGGAATATATTCCTGAATATATTCCTGATTATATTACTTTTGAAGTGAGTAACTAGTGAATAAATATATTCCGTGATTAAACACCTTTGGTTCAATTAATTGCTAGATTAATTAGAATTTTTATTACCAATTTTTCGGGGTGCTAATCACCTATAATCAAGTCCAGTTTATTGCATATAAGATAATACAGGGGTTTGAATTTAATTTTTGATTTTACTATTAATTGGTAACATTATTGGTTGCTTAAATATAATACTTGTTTTAGTATAGTATTTAGTAATGCTAGATTTAGTAGTTGCTAAATTCTATGCTAAATAACATTTCTAAGATATATGATATGATTTCTAGTATGATTTCTTTGAGCTAGTATTAGGTTTGATTACTTGATTGAATCAATTTAGCTGAGATGCCAACAAATATCATATTCAAATATGCTTATTACTTAATTTTTTAAAAAATATGCTTACAACGATGATCTATCCATATATAAAGATATATGCTAAATTGCTAATTGTGATAATAAAATATGTAGTTCACGTCGAATAGACATAAATCTAATTTGAATTGCAGTGGTTAAGGCTGGTGAACATATCAATGGCTCATGCTATATCATTCTATCAAATACAAAGGTCTCGGTTTCGTCGTTTACTATGAAGGGTCACGAATACAGTTGAATCAAAACGTATCGAAACCCCCCAATCTTTATAGCCCCACCTTTCTACCACGCACGCTTGGCGCAGACTACCGCACTTGCGGTAAACCATTACAGTCACGCACGGTTGTTCCAGCTTTGGCAGACCGTAACCGTAGGGCAACCGCCCACCCCAAAACACCAATCAGCACGGAGTTTCACTTTGAAAGCATGGGACCACCATGCCGCAAGATAAGTGTACATGCATACATCAATCAAACATCAAAATCCCCCGATCTGGTACCACAGCCATGCAAACAAACAAAAATAGAGTAGAGTACATCGATCGGGGAACAGGAAGCCAAAATCTGGACCAGAACGCCTCAGAGCCATGCAGAATGTTTGGTAACACCCCACACCGCGTTACTCATCAAAGCCGCATCCCCAGTCGCAACGCCTGAATTCATTCTCGCTGCCCCCCCTTCAGCTTGCAATTGCCACCCCCTCTTCTCTCTTTGTAAAGGGCCAGATGAAGAACTTCGCAAGACCCCTAGCCCATCCCGACGACTTTTGGGCCTTCTTCCACACCTCGCTGTACTTCATCAATTCCTTTGTCGAGGGCTCTCCGTACCGAAGCTCGGCCTCATTCGGACCAGAGAGACCCACGCGCTGACCGATACTGTACAGAATGCTTTCAGTCAGCCCCACCCGTCTCTCCAAAGTACTCCCAACCGACATGCTCAGAATCTTCCGAGCTAACTGATGAAGTGCATCCACATCCGGCTGTCTGGTCTCAGCGTAGGAAGCCATAGCCTCGCGGAGGCTTGCGGCCTCCGTCGGACTCCCGCCTTCCTTCACCTTCACCCGATGGGAGTCGAGTGTCTCCATCAGAACTCTCACGTCCTCCATCCCACCGTTGATGCCTTCCCCCGTGGCAGGGTAGACGCCGTGCGCAGCGTCTCCCATGAGGAGGACAAAGCCCCCGTAGGTCAGCTTCGACACGCGGGTCAGTGCACCTGCACACAGAAGAACAGAAGTTCCCGTGAAGCAAAATCGAATGAGCTGTTCATGGCAGAGTTACCGTCATACAAGCTTGCAGGGACAAGAGCTGGCTGCCGCAACATCTTTCGAATATCTTTCGGAACATTAATGATCACTTAAAGAAAGAAACAGGAAGAAATGGCCTTTCGTACATGGTTGAATTTCCTTGCTACACACGCGTTGGTTTGTGCGCTTGCACATGGACGTAAATGAAAATCTTTTTCACTCACTGTCGTTTTCTCTCTCTTTCTCTATGTTGTGCGCTCGTGTCTGCTACACGTGTATGACTGATGAGTCATACAGGGAATGAGGGAGGCAGGAAAGGTCAAAAACAACAAACAGATGCGCATGCGGAAACGTTCTCTTTGTCTGGTTCCAGAATTTCGAACCTTTTTGGATCTGTCCCAACCACCCACCCAACGAACCGGTGAAGATACGTCTGGAGAACCAAGCCTTCAGCTCGTCCTCAGAGAAAAATCTGTCAACGTCCTCGAAGGGCCAACACCTCTCCTTGACGTACTCCTTCAATTTCTGCACATTCTCCTCAGTCGGGTCCTCGGAAAAGTACCAGTCGGCCCACTCGTCGCGGAGGTGGGCGGCTGTCTTGCACGAAGGCACGAGGGCCCACTGGGTACCATTTCCGACCTGCATCTCGTTAACGACATGCAGAAGCAAAATTCGTCAAGCCGAAAAACTTGCGTGCCTGCCCGCTCGCTCACACACACAATGTCTCTCTCACGCTTACTCTCACTCCCTCTCTCACAAAGGCAGACTGACAGACGCACAGACAGACTGTATGGTTTCCTTGCCTCCTCTTCTTCATGAACACAACAGACAAAAAGAAAGAAAGCAACAAAGTCAAAGAACATCACGGCAACTCAGACAGACAGACAGACAGACAGACAGACAGATGGACAGACACGCACACACGCACACACACACGCACACAAACGCACACACACATAGATACACACACTCTCACTCTCTCCCTCTCTCTCTATCACACACACACACACACACACACACACACAGATACACACACTCTCACTCTCTCCCTCTCTCTCTATCACACACACACACACACACACACACACACAATCTCTCTTTTTGTGTCTCTGCATCTGTCTCTCTTTCGCACACACAAACACACCCTCACTAATACATCCTCACATAAACGTATGCGGACTTGCGCGCAGATACAGGCACCCTTACACGGTTTCCCACGCAGTCAAACGTGTTGCCGCCCCAATGACTGACCACAGCCGTGTATGCCCCCCCGAAGATGTAGTGGATCTTCTCGTCGAGGTCAGGGGTCTCCTTGTCAACGAAGAGCACACGGAATGAAGTGTTCCATGGCACCAGGTCCTCCTGCACACGCTCGACCTCTGCCCCCTCTCCCTTTGCCTCTGCCCTCTCGGCGGTGTATCGGACGAGAGCCTTGCGGACGTTGGACATGCTCCCATCTGCTGCAATCAGAGTGACCCCCGTGTCTCCTCCCACTTCCACGGAGGTCCCGTCATAGAAGTGCACCACCCCCTTCTCCTTCAGATCTCCGCCCGACCCCTCAACTTCCGAGAAATCAATATCCTTCAGACGCTTGTCGAAATGGACACGCACACGGCCCTTCACCGCAGAAGAAGTGGCGTAGTCATAGATCACCTTGGTGACTTGGTAGCGGCTCTGCAGTTCAGGAGAGGAAAGGGCGCGAACAGGAGTGATAAGTGGGGAAGAGACGGCATACACCCACGCAGCCTCACAGACACACGCCATCAGGCGAGACTGAAAGGGGCATAGAAAAGGGCAACGTGTGAAAAGCAGCCCGGAGACTTGAGGCGGGACTCCGGAGACAGCAGGTGGAGACGGCGGAGAGGACACATGACCGAGTAGACGGCTTACCTGAGACCAACAAGCTCCGCTCTTCACCTGTGCCACCATTCTCTTCCCGCCATAAATGTTCCAAGAGTCGATGACACGCCCAGACTCCTCCACATCTTTTCTAAGCTGGGGGTCAACACACTCCAGCGCTTGCAATCCCCTGCACACAGAAAGGAGAGGGAGACGGCGTTCTGACACCCTTACTTTGAAACCAGGACGGACTGAGCTGGAGGACCAGCAGCTTACCTGAGATTCACTCCGATGGGATAAGATTCCTCAACTTTTTGGTCGATCGATGGTCTTCCTTCGTAGACGTCGACAGAGAACCCACGGCGAGCAAGGCCGGAAGCCGTCAGCAGTCCGACGGGACCACCTCCAATGATCGCAAACTTTGACATTGCAAGAAACGATTTGGTTTTGCTGAAAGTCGACTTTTGAAACTTTTTTGGGTGTAGACTGATTGCTGTTCATGGACGGCGGAGTATACCGCACACTGATTCCTTCCATATAAGCGTTGTCAGAAGCACTTCCTTGCAAGGCTTTCGGTGTTCTTCATCAGAGGAGTGCATGACCGTCCCTCTTTTTTTTTGTCCGAGCATCATCGCGCGTACTGCGGCAAGGCGGTGCAGCACGCGTGTTCCCCGGCAGGACACGGCAGGTTTCTCTCGCAGAGGGCCTTTTGGCGGGACCCGACTGCGCCGGGGGCCGGGGCCCTTTGAAGTCCCGGCCGGCCGAGCATCGACCGAGCTAACTGACTCGGCTCGCTCGATTTAGCTGCGTTTCGACGCTTTCACCTAATCTTCCTTTGTTGAAGCGATCCTCGGATCCACATCAGCCATTTGTAGTCCTTTTTGAAAGCCGCGGAGGGCACAGGTAGATGAAGACTGAGACAGGAGAAACGAGCGCCGAAGGGTGATTTGCAAAGCTTGAGCCCCAGAAGGATGTTGAGTCTTCTCGTGACTGTGCTGCTTGTCCTTTCAGTGAGCGTGAAAGGGTTTGTCCTTTCGACTGTTCCTCTGAGGTCTTTGAGGGCGGGTGTCTCTAGAAGCTTCCCAGAGTCGTTTCGCCGACTCGCTGCCAAAGTCACTACTGAGGAGTCCGCGACTCTCACCGGAGACGGCGAACAGTTTGAAGAAGAGGAAGGAACGGATGAGATGACTCAAGAGGAGATCGAGGAGTTTGTGGGCAAAGACACCCGTGGACTGCCCCTGGAGGAGAGACGGCGTGCAGTCCAAGAAAACAAGCAGAAGCTGCTGAAGGAGGCTTTCGGTGGCACTTCCTCGAAGGAATTGATGTTTGACGGAGATATCAAACTCAACACAAAGGCCTTCATTTCTTCGAAGAAGTCAATAAATCGAAAAGAATTGAGAACAGTTGATAAGCAAAAGCGAACAGAACAGCAGAATGGTCGGTTGCATTGGGAGGTTTACGTGTCCTGAATGTCTTTTCGGCTTCGCGAAGCACTCCGTCTCTTTTACTCCCCGTGCACCCTTCCCGCTTCACTGCTCCCGTCCTGGTGGTGCTCTGCGCCTTTGCCCCCCCTTTATCCTTCTCCCTCTCCATCTCTCGGCCCTCTCCTGTCTCCATATCCTGCTACTCTTCACCACGCCCCACTATTTCTGACCTGTCTACACTCATCCGTCGGCTAGTTCTCGCTCGTCCCTGCTGTGCACCTCTTTGCCAATTTCCCATGAAATCCCAACCTCTCTGTCACCCACAACAACCCCGACTGAGACCGTACTTGCAGACTGAAGTGCTCTCAAACTTCAACAATTTTTGTTTTGCTGAACCAGTCTAACAGTTTCTCTTATCCTCTGGGGATTCCGAATTGAACGCGGCTTCTCTCTTCTTCCCTGGGCTCTCATCTGCTTCCCTTTCCCAAGCGTCCCTTCTTCCATTCTGAGTCAATCCTTTTCCCCATTGTTTTTCAACAGACAACAGAAACGCGTTTCTTGTCACTCCGTCCAGTCCCTGACAGGACAGTCTTGTCTGATTCATCACAGCGGCTTTTCAGAGCACCAGTGGTGTGTCTTGTGTGTCCGATGATATTCTTCGCTTGCCACCGAGGTTTCATTTCTCCGGTGATCGCCACTCGTCCACCTTGCGTATTTTTCTTCCACTTTCTCCCTGCAGCTGCGACGGTGGAGGATCGCCTTGCGATGGAAGAAATGGATAGGCCGCGAGACATCTTCGATTGGCCCATTGCTGTGGGGACTGCTTTCTGGGTTGCGTTTGTGTTTTCCATCTCCTCTGAAGGGTCCACATGGGAACTTTATGTCCCTGAGTGGGTGCGGGTGCGTGAGGCACAGTTGGGAGAACCGGTGACCCAGGCCATTCTGGCCCTCTCCGTCCCGGTGTTTCTTTTCTTCTACCGGTACTCGATTGCCAAACAACAGAAGGCTCCTGAAGGGTCACGCGTGAGGAGGCGACTCTCTGGAATCGGTAAGGATATTTCTGCATTGGTGGAGAAACGACGGAAAGACGCCCGCGCGCAGCGTGAGCAGGAAGAGAAAGAAGGGAAAATCAAAATTCCGGTTTTGGACGATCTTCTGCGCGACTGACTGCGAAAGAGCGTGCCTGTATACAAGCACCATGTTGTATGATCGTCTAGATGATCGTGGAATTCCACATTCATGGACAGTAATGGGAAATCCATGTACACGGTGCAACATGTCAATTGTGGATTTGGTTGCGGATCCATGTTTGAATTGCCTAGTGAATTGCCCATGTAACTGTCTAGGTAACTGTGTGAAGCAACGTAGTATTAAGCGTGGTTAGTTTGAGTTTCTAACTCTTTAATTATATAGTTAAAAAAAAAAAAAAAGAGAAAAAACATAAAAATTGATATAGCTTAACCTGAAAGCTAGCGCTGAACGCTGCTTGGGGGCAGTCACCGGCAGTGGTAGACACCTGTTCATCTTTTAATATTAATAATACGATCTAAAAAAAACAAATTGTCTAACCGACTCTAACGAAATAAGTGATTGATTGTTATTGATTATAAAATCTGAATGTGCATTTTTAGACCATAAATTAGACGTTTCCTGCACTTAATTGTTTCTGAAGTGGTTCACGCTTTATATATTGATTTTATATTAATTTTGTGCCTCGGTACTGCTAACATTATCTGTATTGTTGCCAGGAAAAAAGAAAAGACTGCAGGCCGGCTACTAGCAGCGACTTGGGAGTAGTACAGTCCATTCATCTTTGATGATCAAATAACGAAGAAACACCTTCCATAAACGGTCGGAATACTGTGGCAGGTCAAGAATTGCGAGAGCTTTCGGTGCCTTCAAAACATGTCCATCTTAGTGAGAGATCGGGTCAGCTGCATTTGCAGGCGAGCGGTCTCGGCCTGTCCCTCGACGGTCATTCGCCTTGCAGTTTCAAGCTTTTCCAACAGCTCCTGAGATTGCTGTCTGCACGAGTCACGGCGACACACAGGGGCTGCTGTTCGCAAAGTGTAACAAATCAGAAGGAAGTTAACGAAACACTCCCTTGAGCACTCTACCCAAAGTGGGACCCTTTTTCTGATACCTGGTGCGCAGACGGTTTCTCTCCATGTCAGCTTGTAGGCGGGCTTTCTCTGCAGTCAGAGCATTTACAGGGATAGAGAGCAGGACCATGTCAGGGGCGTCCCTTTGGTTCAGCACCAGGGCGGACCTGCTTTCAGGTTTGAAATATCCGCCTGCAGGCTCTCAGTACGCTTCAATAAGTCTGCAGGCACGAAAATTGCAATGAACAGGTCTCTCCGATCTCCCCAATGCTCAAATTAAAACCTGAAGACGCCGTATGTGAGGTCGCCATCACTCACAAGTTTCCTCTCGTTCCATGTCGCTTTTCTCCTTTCGAAGCTTGGCCACTTCGTCCCTGTGTTCCTGAAATCGGGCGTACGCTGATCTGACCCTCTCGGCAGCCTCGGCTGCCTTGAGCTTCATTGCCAGAATTTCGCTTTGCAAGCCAGAATAACGCCCTCGAAGCTGATGCTGAGTCTTCAGAATCTCGTCTTTCCGACTGTTGTACTGCTTGTGGAGGCTTAGAAGGTCTGGCAAGGCAGAGGAAAAAAATGACTCTTCTTCTTCCGCCAGGGAGTCCATAAGGCACTTCGAATTGTTGATCGAAGCCTGAAGACGGTCCTGCTGTGCTGATAAGATTCCTGCGCGGAACATGAGAAGTCTTTCGTCTTTGTGAGAAAAGACTGCATCTTTATTGAGTGTTTTCTATATATCTTGAGAATTGAGACTCTCCGTGGCACCAACTCAAATGCTCACTCTTCTCGGCCTGAAGGAGCAAGATACGCCCTTCTGTTTCTGGTTGCTTCTTGTTGCTTTTTTCAATTTTTTTCTGCGTGGTCTCTTGATACGCCTTTCCGTCAGAGCATGTCTTCTGCAGGGTGTTCCGCTCTTTTTCAGCTTTCCTTAGACGTTCAACTGTGTCTTTATAATCGGCCTGCGAGCAAAGAGGGGGCTGGGTTTCTTCACAGCAAAAACAGGAGCACATGCACAGAGTTGGTTCCCGAAAGTTCGTAACGCCCACTTGAAGTTTTTCGACACGGCTGAGAAAGTCCGCTGCTGTGCCCTCACGCATCGCGAAGCAAAAGGTCGAAGGAATCAAAAACAGCAGTCGACAGTCTCTGGGTCAATTATATATATAAGGGAAAGTCGTTGTAGAAGTCGGTCACGCAGAGCACCTCTCAAATCAGTTCATTCGTGACCCGAAACAGCACTTGATCAGTGCAGCTGTGCAGCTTTCATGGATCGAATGGAGTGGTTGCATCATAATCATGGAGGCCACGCATGCATTCAATGAGAACTTGAAGCAATGCGTCGGTGGCAGCTGTTGCAGGGTGTTGCGCGTTTTGCTAGGTGCGACGGTGTTGCACGCGGTGTTGCGTTGTTGCCAGGTGTTGCACACGTGCAAACAACAGAATGCAACAGTGCATGCTCGATAATTGATGTACAAAAACTTCATGCATGTATATATATATATATATATAACTTTTTTTTGTATTATAATTAAATTAATTATATCGAAATTAAAGTGCATGAATTTCGTTCATGCATGCATGCAATCTTAATTATGTATACGTAACTGATGCGCTGTAAATGCAGGAACAATTAAGGTACTTGACAAGAGATTGATTTGTTTTGCAGCCCAATCAATGGCCATGATCTGCCAATGTGCGTCAGATCTCTTTGCGCATGATGGCACGGCTCTGAATCCTACAAAAATGTCTTGGAGGTTTGGGATCGTCTTGCTTTCTCTATGGACCTCAGGCGTCTGCAGCTTCCACGCCTCCCCAAGAACGAAGTCGACTTCTCTGACGTCATCATTCGCAGAAAAGCATCAAATTTCTGATGTGTGCCTTTCTCCACCCAGGGCCTGCCGTTCTAAGAAGTGCCGCCGCGCCGTTATCACTGCCTGTGTCGGAGACTTGATCGCTCTGACGGGCCCATGTAGAGACGGCGATAATGGGTGTGGCAGAAAAACGACCGTCGGGGGTTCCTGCCCCACCGCAGAACTCGACGATACCATCGCCGTCATTGTGTCCAGGTTGCTCGACAATTGGTCTGAATTCACTCGCTTCCCCAGTGAAAGCGAAAAGTTCCGTGCCATCATCGCAAGCAAGGTGCTTTTTGAGTGCTCTGCTGATAGCCCAGCCAAAGCAATACTCGAAAAAACAGGAACTACTGGAGCCGAAGACACGTACGGGAAAGTGCTTTCGGAGCACCTCCTTCACGAGGCTCGTGCCTTCATCGTGAAGGCCACAAAAAGCAAGCCTCGCATCTTCCAAGGCACCCGCTCCCTTTATGAACTGACGTCTCACATGCAAAGTTACCAAATATCAATTTCCCGCATCTTGCTTTTGGTTGAATCAAATGTTCAAGATCCCTTCATACCTCGAGCTCGTTGGTTGGTGAAGAAGCTCCAGACATGCACAGCAGAGCAGATCTTCGACTCTGCCAACAAATTTGGGGAAAGTCCCTGTTGGATGAACCGTCATGATCTTTCAATCCTTCGACCAACCGCTGTCGGAGTCTTTAAGGAGAGAGACTTGCTGGACGAGTTTCTTAAACACGGAAAGGGGGCAACGCTGGATAAGCTCTTTCTCAATTTTCAGATGAAACAAGTGGAGCAAATGATTTCGTCACTGGGTAAATGGGCCCCCTCAAAGTCTCTAAAAGAGCAGCTTTCTCAGCTGCTTGACAGAACAAAGCAAGTGCAGAAGCATGCATCTGCCGCTGTCAGCCAAGAGTCCGTTAATTCCGTTGCTCATGAGGTGGCCAGCCTGACGGCAGAAGGACAGAAAACCATTTCCCAGCAGCTGAAGTCTTTTGCTTCAGCAGAAGCGGCCGAGGTTGTAGAAATTGCACGAACACATGCCGCTGAAAGTTCTAGCGCTGAAGACAGTGCGGATTCTGAGCTCCGGAAACCACCCCCAATGTCAGAGCTTAATCCTGGGGATGAAGACGGGGTCATGCTAGGAGACGGGGGGGTGGTCGGGTTCATCCAGGAGGGGGGCACTCGAGAAATTGTTGAAGACCCCGAAAAATCGGTACCAAAAGAAACCGACCCGCCAAAGAAAGGAGAAGCGTTTATCCGATTTTTGAAGGTTGGTATAGCATGCGCGCGAATCAGGAAGACGGCTCCCATTTTCTGTCTGACAGATGAAGCCCATCAAGTCTTTGTGTTTGTACATCTCTTCGAACATATGCTGACTATCAGTTCATCTTTCTTGACCCCTCAGTCTTCTTTACACTCCCTTTCACATTCCTTTTGCTTGTGGCCTCGTAAAGTGTGTGTTTGCCGTGATATGCATTGATTTTTGATCCACCTGAGCGTGTGCCAGGCTGAGTGTCGATGAACATTTTGTCTCAATGCGTCAGAATGAGAAAGTAGACCTGATTTAAGCGTTCTGTGCCTGAGAAGCCTGACGTAACAACTGAAGACGTGATTGAAATGTTTTTCCTCGTCCATTTTGGCTTCACCTATCTTTCTACATTAACATCCTGAAGTATTCTTTTATCTGTGAGTTCGTTTCTTTTCAGGAGCTCAACGAAGAAGAGAACCGAATGAGGGAAGAAAACTTCGACTACTCTCAAGCGTTGAGCGATTTGAGCATGGGAGACGCAAGCGGGCTCTGGAAAGAGGTGGAGGACAAAGCATTCCTTGCAAGACTGTACTCGGGAAAAGTATTGAAGGTGTTCTTCGGCTTCGTTGGTGCGGTCCTGGCCGCAGCAATCGTTGCAGCTGCGGTTTTACTCTTGAGTATCCTAACATTTGGGGCCGCACCAGCCATTGGATTCGGTATCAGTGTGGGAGCTTTCGTTCTCACAAACAGTAGCCTGTGCTTCTTCATTGGAAGAAATTCAAAGCCCTAAAAGAAATGCAGGAAGAAATTGACAAGTGGAACATAAATAAAGGTTTAATAAAACGCTTCACCCCCACGTTTTTATTTGAAAGTCTGACAGCCTGAGAGCTTCTGCCATGGCCTGGTTTTACTTGAACGAGATACGAATTGTCTTAGTTAGACATATTTTGTGTGATCACACTTCAATATAAGCTGTCCTATAGGAGCTGTCAAACGATTTTTTTAAAAAAATGATATGTCTTCCCAGAATAGATTAATAATGTAATGCTGCACTAATGCTAATGCATTTGGTTTGCATGTATTTATTGAAATGGAGTATACTTACTATTACTAATGTGTTCAGCCTTTCAACTGCCTTTTATAATATATCTAAGTTTTACGCTACTAGATTTTACTAGAGATTTTTATGAATTTGAATCAATCTGATTCAAACCCTAGAAATTAAAGTGACTTCCTTCTATTTCACTGGCACTTAACACATAGATCTACATCAATCATAGCCACAGACTAGGCCCACAGTTTCCTTAATATCAGTACACATAATTTTTTAGGGTACATTTTCAAATCAGATGACAACTTGAATTTTCCCTAAATTTTTTCTAACAACTCGATCAGATTTTAATTTTTGTCGAATGCGACCAAGTTTCGAATCATCTGAGATTGTAGTGTCCTACCTCTTGGCGCCGCCGTCCCGCCGCCGCCTCCCGGTCCTTCTCGCATGCGCGCCGCCTTTGCTTTGATCGCCCACCGCCGCGTTCTGCATGTCTGTCTAGCCCTGGAAAGCTTGTCTTTGCGTTCGCGCGGGAACCCTAGCGGGAACCGGTCTTCAAAGAGTTTGTCTAAGCGGCTGAGCCGTCTCGCTGAGATCGTTCGTTCCGTTTATCCGGTCGTGAGTCTATCATCTCTTAGCAAGCTAGCAGAAGTTAAGCCTGAATCCTCTCGACTCTATAAAAGGCTAAGGATCTATCTGTATCCAATCCTTTAGCTGACTGAGATCTTCAGACTGAGCTAGAGTCTGTAGAGTTTAGAGATCCATCTCTCTGTCTAGGCCACTTCTCTGGATCTAGCTCTCTGTCTGTCCTACCGCTACCCCCAAAGCAGTGGCAAGGTGTTACAAGATCCAAATTATTTAATTCAAACTGTTCCAAAACTTTTAGATATTTTATCTAGTATTTCATGGTCCTGACAGTGACTTAGGCTTCGGCCTGGGATCTAGTCTGAGATTTAATCCTTTATATCATCATCATGTATTTAGAATTCTAGTTAAGATTAAATTAAAACTAAAAACCATAAAAATTTGAATTTAAAAATAACTCTTCGCAATTGCCTGATTTGACAAAGTGTCACAAACAGTGAGGTCCAGACATACTACGTAGTAGCTAGGCTGCTAGAGACATAGCATACAGATCTATGAGAATGCTAGTGAGAATACAATATTGCCGGACAATATTGCCCCCCTCTAACCATTCCGAAGTCATCCTGGCCCCCATCAATGGCTCCAACCACAAAGTTTTTCTCGGCAGTTTGGACCTTGCCGTCCCTTTGCGTAAAGGGCTCCACCAGGGAATACTCTCCAACAAACATATGGATAGAAGGAAAGAAGTCTCTCAGGATGAAAGGAAGGGAAGGAAGGAAGAAAGGAAGAAAAAAAGAAAGGAAGAAAGAAAGGAAGAGAGGAAGAAAGGAGAAGAAGGGAAGGAAGGAAGGAAGAAAAGGAAGGAAACGAAGGAAGGAGGGAAAGAAGGGAAGGAAGAAGGAATAGAAGGAAGGAAGGCAGGAAGAAACGAAGGAATGGAACGGAAGGGAAGGGAAGAAAAGGGAAAGAACGAATGAATGAACGATGGAAGGTCTGTCTCGCCTCGCTGTTCTGTGGATGGGAAGAGAGGAAAAGACAAAGAGACGTCGAGCTGGGGGAGGATACACTCACTGCTTATGCTGCAAAACTGTTGAGAAGTCTCCTTTCTGTCAGCACAAGGGTCTATCTCGTGAAGGAAAATGTTTGTGCCTCGCTGTTCTGTGGATGGAGAGAGAGGAAAACAAAGAGAAACGTCGAGCTGGGGGAGGATACACTCACTGCTTGTGGTGCAGAACTGCTGAAAAGTCTCCTTTCTGTCAGCACAAGGGTCTGTCTCGCGAAGAAAAATGTTTGCCTCGCTGTTGTATGGGTAGGGAGAGAGGAAAACAAAGAGAGACGTCGAGCTGGGGGAGGATACACTCACTGTTCGTGCTTTAGAATTGATGATGAGGTCAGCACAAGAGTCTGTCTCACGAAGGAAAATGTTTGTGCCTCGCTATTCTGTGGATAGAGAGAGAGGAAAACAAAGAGACGTCGAGCTGGGGGAGGATACACTCACTGCTTGTGGTGCAGAACTGCTGAAAAGTCTCCTTTCTGTCAGCACAAGGGTCTGTCTCACGAAGGAAAATGTTTGCCTTACTGTTGTGTGGGTAGGGAGAGAGGAAAACAAAGAGAGACGTCAAGCTGGGGGAGGATACACTCACTGTTCGTGCTATGGAACCGATGACAAGTCTGCTTTCTGTCAACACAAGTGCCCGTTTTGCCAAGGAAAAATGTTTCCCTCGCCATTGTACGGATGGTGGATGCAGAGAAAAGAAACGAAGGAGACGAGCACTCTATAACACACGACACACCAGGGTGCACAGCGTTAATGCTCCAAGCGACCTTCATTTTTGCCTCAAAAGCAAGTTGATAGGGCGACACGAAAAATTCTGGAAAAAACAACAACAAGGATATACTCTCAAAAATCAGTGGAGACGACGGAGAAAAAAATCACAGCTGCACTGAGGCCAGCGTACTGGATGGGAAAGCGATGGAGCTCTCCAATCTGTAATGGAAACACTTAAATCTCCAAGCATTTCAGAGCTAATTCAGAGTTACTAACTAATACTGAGGCAGTTTTATGATGTTTTGCGCGGCAAAAAACTCTGGAGGCCATATATGGAGGCCAACTGGTCTCCAAAAAAGCATACAATGCATACATGGGCCAGCGGCCGCGGCGGCGCGCAGGATGCGCGGATTGCATATATATGCCAATTAATGCCTGCATGCCCCTGCATACCCCAGCGGCCCGCGCGCGGTCTGCGACCCATATGCCATGAATAGCCATGAAGCTGATTGGGGTGTCGTGAATCGTAATATCAGTCTGACCCTAGGTCTGATCCGTAGTCTGTCCCTAAGTCTGACTCATACATAAGATAATGAAAGATAATAATAATGATAATCAAATTATTTGAAATAATTATTTGGTGAAATATCATTAAATATCTTAAAATATCTTGAAATATCACAAATTTCCCTAAATATCTTCAAATATCTGGATATTTGGATATTTCATAATCAAATATCTTGGATATACGGATATTTAGTTTGTCATTCCTCATAGATGAGAGCTTCTGCCATGGCCTGGTTTTACTTGAACGAGATATGAATTGTCCTAGTTAGACATATTTTGTGTGATCACACTTCAATATAAGCTGTTCTATAGGAGCTGTCAAACGATTTTTTTAAAAAAATGATATGTCTTCCCAGAATAGAAGATTAATAATATAATGTTGCACTAATGCTAATATATTTGGTTTGCATGTATTTATTGAAATGGAGTATACTTACTATTACTAATGTGTCCAGCCTTTTAACTGCCTTTTATAATATATCTAAGTTTTATGCTACTAGATTTTACTAGAGATTTTTATGAATTTGAATCAATCTGATTCAAACCCTAGAAATTAAAGTGACTTCCTTCTATTTCACTGGCACTTAACACATAGATCTACATCAATCATTACCATAGACTAGGCCCACAGTTTCCTTAATATCAGTACACATAATTTTTTAGGGTACGTTTTCAAATCAGATGATAACTTGAATTTTTCCCAAATTTTTTCTAACAACTCGATCAGATTTTAATTTTTGTCGAATGCGACCAAGTTTCGAATCATCTGAGATTGTAGTGTCCTACCTCCTGGCGCCGCCGTCCCGCCGCCGCCTCCCGGTCCTTCTCGCATGCACGCCGCCTTTGCTTTGATCGCCCGCCGCCGTGTTCTGCATGTCTGTCTAGCCCTGGAAAGCTTGTCTTTGCGTTCGCGCGGGAACCCTAGCGGGAACCGGTCTTCAAAGAGTTTGTCTAAGCGGCTGAGCCATCTCGCTGAGATCGTTCGTTCCTTTTATCCGGTCGTGAGTCTATCATCTCTCAGCAAGCTAACAGAAGTTAAGCCTGAATCCTTTCGACTCTACGAAAGGCTAAGGATCTATCTGTATCCAATCCTTTAGCTGACTGAGATCTTCAGACTGAGCTAGAGTCTGTAGAGTTTAGAGATCCATCTCTTTGTCTAGGCCGCGTCTCTGGGTCTAGCTCTCTGTCTGTCCTGCCGCTACCCCCAAAGCAGCGGCAAAGTATTACAAGATCCAAATTATTTAATTCAAACTGTTCCAAAACTTTTAGTTATTTTATCTAGTATTTCATGGTCTTGACAGTGACTTAGGCTTCGGCCTGGGATCTAGTCTGAGATTTAATCCTTTATATCATCATCATGCATTTAGAATTCTAGTTAAGATTAAATTAAAACTAAAAACCGTAAAAATTTGAATTTAAAAATAACTCTTCGCAATTGCCTGATTTGACAAAGTGTTACAAACAGTGAGGTCCAGACATACTACGTAGTAGCTAGGCTGCTAGAGACATAGCATGCAGATCTATGAGAATGCTAGTGAGAATATAATATTGCCGGACAAAAACAGTGTGTCGATAGTGATCAGATTTGATTTGATTTGAAGTAGGGCTTAACCTTAAATCAAATCTTAGGCCTGAGAAGCTTTAGTATGATAGGGCCTATCAAATCCTATCAAATCTACTTCAAATCTGACCCTTTAACCTCAAATCTTTGAGGTGACTCTGTAGGATGACTCTAAGATAAAAACTTATGTAAGCTCTTAGCTTCGACAATAGCTCATTAATTTTGAGAGTCTTAATTTAGCTTTTTGTCTAGTTTTTAGTGATTTTCTTGTCTGTAGGGCTTTGTAGGATTTGCTAGTGGTGTCGACTGTGTCATGTCGTCTTCAGTGCTGTCGAGAGTGACCTCTAGACTTCAACCTCAAATCTACCTCAAATCTTATCAGATTTGAGCTTGAAGCTCAAATCAAATCAAATCAAATCCTATCAAATCAAATCTGGTCACTGTGTGTCGATCTAACAGGGAACTTATGGCTTTGTAGGCTTCATGCATCTGGTGCAATGATCGAATTCGCTGGTCCAGCTGTAGACGTCCATGCATCCATCTAGATTCGAGCGCAACAATGTCCTTCTTCAGCAACCACAGCCGCTGTGAGGTCCACCCCAGCCCCATCACCTGCATTCAAGCCATCTGGGCCCTTCTCAGGGTCAGAATCGTCGCCTAACCCCTCTACGAGAGGAACGAGTGAGAGAAAGGCAGGCGTGTAGGCGGGGAAAAGATCGAGCTGGACATTCAAAAAATCAAATGCATAAATGGTGCGTGCTTCGATGCAGTCTTCCCCTTCGTCGTCTTCTTCTTCTTCTTCCTCCCCTTCTCGACCATGGGCCTCTTTGCCACCCTCATTTGGCTGTTCAGTTTCTGTCTGCCGCGCCCCCTCAGTGAGTGACGCCAATCGCCTTTCAACCAATTTACGCGTTTGCCGATGATTCAGCTGCAAGCACAAGGACATTATTTGTGGTCAGAGCATACTCATAATCATAGTACAATCGCACTTAAAAAACGGCCAAGCTACACGAACCAGTCTCCCCCCCGTGCACCATCAGTCTCTACCACGACCTGTCTAGGCTGGCTATCTGCTGCTGACCACTGGCATGACCTTGGGGTACCTGGCACTGAAGTGGGTGAGGATAAGGAGTTTGCACCCGGACAAGCGACCTGCACGAAGTTTCGGAAAATGCATGTGCTCGACCCGAACTTTGTCCTGCAGGCTGTCGGGATCTCTCTCTCTTCATCAGGTGAATCAATTCCAGCAGATCCATGCAGAGGGAGAAGGCCTCAATTGATGCGGAAAGGAGGCCTGAGCCAATTCTGTGAAGCTTCTCGCGCAGAGACAATGGAGGGACAACAGGACGGTACAACTGCCTGATGGCATGCATCCATGCAGGCCACATTTTATCGATCCCGCCGTTGGTCTGTATCTTTAACAGCACCATCATAGGCTTAGCTGAGCATGTAGTGGAGCCATAATTGTTTGAGATTTGTGAACTTGAGACAGAGAAAAAGAAGTCAATTGCTGAATTTGACTAACCAATATAAAGTGCCTCCTTGAGAGTACTGTGTCTTTTCGAAATGGCGGCGTCAACTTCGATTGTCATGAAGGTGGCTGCATGCAAAAAGAGGATTGGGAAACACATTTGCTTCACCAACACAAACGCGGCACACGCCCGGGGCGTTTTACAATCATGACCGCGACAAGAAACACAAAGAGCAATGAGGTTGAGAATGCATGCAAGTTGAATAACGTGCCGTTCACAGTTGATGGGGAGGCATGCAGAAAGCAGAGATCCGACCAACCGATGTAATCAATAATCATGCAAACCGTCCCTCCATTCATCCCGCAGGCCAGCCCACTCATGGATCCTTCAATCATTCAGTAGATCAATCAATCAAGCGTTCAAACTGGCGAGAGGAGACACACACCTTCGTGAATCAGAACGTCCACATTCCTGCTCAGTGCTATCACGTTTGGCGTTGGTCTCGTGTCTCCTGCAATGAAGGGGAAAAGTCTGGTGTTCAATACAGATCTGTCAACCAAAACAATTCAAAGATTCCAGATGTCCACCTTGTCCTCTGGATGCAAACTCGTGAAGAGAAGAGAGGGAGAGAAACAAAAAACTTCTTTACAGCGGCTCTGTGTGTCGCTGCAGTTTGACTGACCTGAGTAAACGAGGGAGACGGGCTCTGAGTGTCCTGGACGCTCCATCGAGACCCGGACAGCTGCAGCAGGGGGATCAGAGAACAGCAGTCAGTGGAGGGCCAGCCAGGAGGATACACAAGCGGACGACAATCACATTCGCGTTTGTCGTTCACGAATGTAAAAGCTGAGAAACTGACTAACCGGCCGAGTGATTGACTGAGTAACTGCATCACTTGATGGACCCACTCCCTGACCCACTGACTGACTGACTGACTGAATGATCGAATGACAGAGCAAATGATCGACTGACCGAAAGAGTCACGAAGATGGGGTACCCTGCAGCAGTGCAAGGTCACACCCAACCTTTCGTGGAGCTCACGAAGGAGGTCCTTCTGCACGTACACACGCAGATTGAGTACGCGTCCTGCTGTCAACCCTTTACACACATCTTCCAGTTCAGAAGGAAAACTACCGAGCCGCTTCAAAGTGCCAAGAGGGGAAGCAGTACGTGACAAAAAAGGTTTCTACAAAAAAAAGCTGTTGACTTTCTTTAGCGGATCCGGAAAGACCAATGCCGACCAAACCTGCCCACCTCACGCACGCAGTCCCCCCTGTTCAGTATCGAGGCGCTTGTGGGTTCTTCTACAGCATCCAGTGCTGCCTCCGCTTCCGTCAAATCAAGGTGTACGCCCAGGTCTGCACCCTCAACAACCTCGGCCTCCAAATTCAAAAGCGATCCCCTCCCACCCCCTGCGTCCCCCCCTTTCCCCTTTTTGAAAAAGCAGACTTCCAAGAGCTCAGCCGCAACGAATTTCATCGGAGAGCCCTCAACAGTCGCGTCCACAAATTCCAACCACGGCAGAAGATCCCGAGGCGCGATGACCACCGGAGGTTCAGATGACGGCAACAGCTCCCGTCGAGCAGAAAGCAGAAACGGGAGGCCGAAAAAGTGGTCCTCGTGTCTGCACAGACCGACCGGCATGAAGAGTCACTTCGGTCAACCAGAGAAACAACAGTCAAAAGTCCGGCCCTTTCTCTTCACCTCAATCCCTTCACTACCCACGATTTTACTCTCTACACCCAGAAAATCCATGCGTTGGGCAAACAAGGGCTTGAGGCAGAGACAGGGTTTCAATTGGGTGTGTTTGGCGGATCAACCAAGGGACCTCCTTTCCATGCTTACCTATGAGATATGAAGATTGCCTTCAGTCCTTCCAAATGGCGTTTAAACTCCTCAAATCCGGTACAAGCGGCAAATAGCTGACTGACAGAACCCTCCCCACAATCGAACATCATGCAAGATGGCGTTCCATCTGCACGCAAATACACACACACACACACACACACATACACACCCATATATACATATAATACACACACACACACACACACACATATATATATATATATATATACAGAGTCACCAAGATGTCTCTCTCTTCCGCGAAAAGCGAGAAAAACGCAAGAAGTTTTTCTGTGAAAGCGACCCGACACCCTCCCTGGCTCCCTCTTTTCTCTCTCTTCCTTTCTTTTCCCTTCCTCCCGTGCTTGTCTCTTTTAGTGCGGACCCATCCTCTCATTTTCTGCCTACCTGCATCTTTCCACCTCAGCAGAATGCAGGAGACGTTCCTGTATTTGACAGGCAACATGGACCCTGTGCCCAGAAAGAGAACCTCCAGACCTTCCAACTTCCCCCCGCCCCCACACCCTCTGTTGCTCTCCAGAGCTGCAGACAACCTCTTGCATTGCTCCACTGCCTCCCCGACAGGCTGGAGTCTCTTCGGGTCAAATCGAGGCCGCAGCTGTGACAGCTCTCGCGCGGCATCCACTCCGACCTGAAAAAACAAGGAACCAGAGAAAGGAAACAAAGCAGAAAGACAAAGAAGGAGAAGGAGACTTGATCCTAGCAGGGAAGATATGTTTTTCGTCACAAGGAGAGAGCAGAAAACGGGCACATTCGACCATTTATACTTGCAAATCGAAACATCAAGCTTCTAGGAGCCTCATCACGAAGAGCATCTCATCGCTTCCCTTCCCTTCCTGCAGCCCTCCTCTCCGTCTATTTTTTGGAATTTTATTCCAGTCCTGCCGAAAGAATGAAGGGAGTTGAAGAGAAATGCAGTACAAAGGAAGGAAGGCAGGCCGACTCGCACAGGCGCCCGGAGCATCCCGGGACCACAGAGAGAAGTTGGTCCATGAATCAGCATCACGGCAGTTCAATATTTCAATATTGAAGAAGAGAAAGATCACGCAGAGATGCATGTAGTCCTGCGAACTGACTCACGCTTTTCGACGGCGACAAGACGAATGTCGTGAGGGACTTAGCATCTATCGTATCGGAGCGCCTGTCCTCTCTGCCGCGTCTGCGCAGAAGTTCGTTGGCCACTCCACTGTCTGCCGCTGGCCCTGCAGCCCCTCGGAGGATTGCAGGGAAGAGTCTCGGAAGGGCCTCGTGGAGCAGGGCCTGCAGACAGGAGGCGCCCTGGAGAAGCGCGGCGGGAAGGCCCTCTCCGGTGCTGCAAGGGCATGCGATCGAGCGGTGGGGGGAAGGAAACTCAAGCTGACTGAAGTGGCTGGCAGATTTGAATGTTCAGAAATAATTAGATGCCGACATGAGAAAGAATCGATATGACAGCAGAGTCTTGTGACATCGAAGAATGTGTGATCGGTCACTCGCTGAGTGGCACTTCTTGAAATTCAACAATTGTTAACATTGTCCAAATTGCCCTTTATGAACCGTCACCGCAAACTTTCAAGACGAGAGAGCAGGAGAAAAAGCCGACCGATCACAAAAGACGTGTTCCACTGCCTTCTCCCCATCTTTGGCAGGAGCCGTCAGCACATCAACGACTTCATCTAGAAGCGGCGACGCGCACACCTCAGGCGGCATCAGATAGAAAATAAAGGCCAATGAATCCGTGCGAACCCCCCCCCTCCATCGTTCTTCATGCTTTTCTATCTCTGCAGTGTGTTCCTCTCGGAAGGTGCCAAGCAGAGATTTCAGAGCGTGGACATCGGGAGCGTCGAGAATCAGAGCGTCGCCTCCCCTTGTGTCAGGAGACATGACCTCATGGGGGTGTATCTGCAGTCACTTTTGAAGGCATGTATCACCTGGCAAGTACGGACTATTGAACGTACACACGCGAATGGTCAGTCTGTGAGCACACATGAGAAGACAGACACAAATAGCAACAAAGCACCCTCCCCACGTTTCAGACACGGAAAAACAAGCAGACACCAAAGCAAGAGACTCGCCAATCTGCCCCCCCCTCAAACAAACCAATTAACCGACCGTTCGTCCCCCCGGGAGTGTGACGCTCTCCCCCCTTGTCAGCTTTCCCCTCAGAGGCCCTGAGGGAACCCCAAGTCGGAGGGCCGCGTTGGCGTCGAATTTTCCTCTGAAGGGGGGAACCTGCATGCATCATGTGACAGAGAGTGACACACACACACACACACACACACACACACAGAGAGAGAGAGAGAGAGAGAGAGAGACGGGGTTAGAGAGATATCACAATTGATGGGCACAAATCATTGCAAGTTTGTTTCCATTTGCCTTTACGGCGTTTACATACAAAGGCCTCCTTTGGTGCTCTCCCATGCGCCAAAAGAATTTTGTCGGCTTTTCTCCACACTACCACAAGACTTGCCGGAAAAAAGCAAGAGGACAAGCAGCGTAGGTTCCTTCCAAGACAAAGCAAAAAGGCACTGTGGAGGAACGAAAAAAGAACAGAACCTTTGCTGACCTGTACGTGCAAAATCATCGCAGCCGACGAGTGAGGCCGCCCCTGCGGCTGTTCATATTCAGATCTCAGTTTTTTCCACCGGTGAGAAGACGAGTCACTGCTACCGTTTGCTTCGTCTCCTGCGCCCCCATCTCCTTGTCTGCTCATTCCCGCAGCTCCCTCCCTTTCTTCGTCACCATTCACTTTCCTCTTTCCCGTCTGACCTCCAACTAAACTTTCATTCACGCAAGGAGCACCTTCACTCACCCCTTCCCTAATCCCAGCCGCTCCCCCCGCCTCAACTAGGGATGCACTACCCTTCCCCACATCCGACTCAAAGCTGCCACGACTGGACGACTCCCCTCCACCATGCAGAGACGCCCCCACCCCCCGAGCTCTGACGGTCCACGCAGATTCTGTGGACAGACGCACAGGCCACACGCACGTGGGGTCCGACTGGGCCTGTCTCGATGATGACTGTGCAGTACAGCCTGCGGGTTCTGCTGTGTAAGGGGAGACTTCCTCAAAGAGATCTAAAGAGGACGCCATGCGGGCCGTTTCGGGGGCACAGGTGGTCGTGTCGGAAGCCGCACTGCTGCTGCTGCTGCTGCTGCTGGGCCCCAGCTCTACCGCCTGTACCTCCACTCGGCGGCTGAAAGAGAAAAGCGGAGGGACGGAAAAGAAGAATGTTGGATGAATAATCAAAGGAATGCAGACGCATACACATAGAGACAGATAGAGAGAGACTCACAAAAGACAGACGAACGCACGGAAACATACTCTTGCACATTTGTTGACTTACAAGGAGTTCCAAGTTCGTGAAACGCGCCGCATGTACTCGATCAGGGGGGGCGGTCCTGCAGGGAGACAGACAGACAGACGAGGAGTCGACAGTCTTGCAGAGAGAAATGCATTATTCATTCGACCCATTGCTGGAACAGTCCGGAATTCGATCGACATGCAGGTAGACTGACCCCCCATTTGATTCATTGCATGTGCATGCAAGCTGGAGGGAGGGAGGGAACCCCCCGTCCGTTGTTGCCCCGTGAGCATATCTGCAGGCTACCGGAGTCTGGACCAGCATCCAGCAACAAGGCACATCACCCCTCAAGCTGTATTGCACGCCCATGAAAACAGCATACAAGAAGCAGATCAAGTGTGGCACACGGAATAATGACGCTCTCTCTCCTCCTCTGCGACGCTGATTTCTCTCTTTCTTTCTCTTTTGTATCACAGCCCTCTAGGCTTCCTCCGCCTCCTGACCGACCGTAGATCCTGATGATACGTGGGTTCTCTATCTCGTTGCTGGCCATGTTCAACGTCAGAAGAAGACCTGCAGAAAGACAGACAGACAGACAGACAGACAGACAGACAATATGTTTCTTCTTCTTCTCCCTCCTTTTCTTCATGAACACAACAGACAAAAAGAAAGAAATAACAAAGACAAAGGAACAGCACCAACAATCAGACAGACAGACAGACAGACAGACAGACAGACAGACAGACTCGTGCGGACGCCGGACGTGTGTGACTGGCTGGGAGGGACTCCTCGTGCAGGTAGGTCACTTGGAATAAAGGTGCAGGAGAAGAAAGTGGCAAGCATTTACTTTCATACAGAATTCATTCTTTTCATACAGGAAAAAAAAAGAAAAAGGTCACTTGGAACAAAGGTGCAGGAGAAGAAAGTGGCAAATCGTGATGCAGACAAAGTGGTAAGTGGAGTCAAAGTTGGGCAGAAACAAACAGAAGACGCATGCACTGACCGACCCATGAGTCCTCCCATCCTGTCGAGTCGGAAGGAGGTCAGACAGATCGTGTTCATCGTCAACGAAAGTTGACGCTGCTCGGCGGTGAACCTGCAGGGACAGGGGGGGGGACTCGCATTTGGATGTCCCCATTTCGATGACAACTGGAAGAAGTTCTAACCGTCTCGGTGGATCTCCAGGGAGTTCAACTGACCGCTGCGTGTTCTCTCCAGAGTTGACCAGAATCCTGCAGGCAGGCGAATCCAATTAAAGGGGAGGGAGTTATACATTGAGATAGAAGGTATCAGAATGAAAGAGCACGAAAGAAAGTTGATTTCTTCCTGACCTCTCTGAGGGAGCCTGGAGGCTGAGAGATGGAGGGAGGACATATCTGTGATTCCCCAGTGTCTGCATGCAGAGAAACACACACACACACACACACACACACACAGAGCGGAGTCCACTGAATGAAAGTGGAAGTGAAGACACACTGAAGAGAGACCCTCAGAGAGGGCATCTGGGATGCGTACTTGAACAGAGAAGTCCCTCTCGTGCTGCGCCCCTCCCCCCTCGAGCTTGATCGGATTTCTCCCAGGTGCCATCACCCTCTGAACTGATCCTGCCAGGCACCTGCCACTGCGCCACACCGTGAAAAGTACCAAAAGACAGGGCTAACAAGAGGGCGATCAAAACGTATGCAGTGCCGCGCCTACGTTGACCGTGTGCAAGGCAGAGCCCGCCCTCATGAAGGAGAGACGAGACGAGACGAGACGAGACGGCGGATTTTCCTGAACTCCAGGAAAAGCAGTAATAATGCTGTCGGATCGCACTGCCTCAAACGATTGCCACACAATAAGGGGGAAGTCTGGTGTTATGTTTGCTCTTTGATGACTCAACGAGTCATGATATTGACTCTATGGTCTGCCGTCTACGCAATCATTAACGGAGACGGAATCCGATTCGATGGAGACCGTGCCAGTCCGGAGAGACGGCCGATCGATTGAAACCTGCATGGTTCTGCATGGGTCCATGTCCATGCACGGGCCGCGTGGCCATGCAAACTCGCGCGCGCGGCAACTGCATGCAGCGCGGCCGGGGCTCTAAATCGCATATATATTACATCATATATGAATTTGAAGTGCATGCATGCATGCACTGCCTGACCTTTTTCTTGACTGCATGCCCCATCGACTCGATCTGACAGTCACTCGAGATCAAAGATCAAACTCCTTCCAACCACATGGAGCCATCTTTCGCAGACAGGCTTGCACATTCGCACACATATATCTCTGCATCCTTTGCTGAAGAACTTCCAGTTGTGCAAAATAGGCTTCGATAAAGTAAATTCAGCCGTTCAAAGCCGTTACATTTAAAGGTCAGGAAAGCAAACCTGATCAGCATCAACCATTTTGCAGCTTCCGACAGACTTGAATAGCTTGCTCACGAAAGGGATTCTCCCGGGGTAACCCGAGTTCCTATGATTCTCTGAAAGAAAATACGAGTCAGTACGAGTCAGGGATCGTGAGCAGAGAGTACTTGCCCTGGGGGAGAATGAGCCAAGAAAGGCAGTCACTCCAAAGGCCATCCCGCCTGTCTGTCCAGCATTTGGTCAGTCAGATGTCGGAGAGTTCAAGTGATTCGGGGGGCAGGCGATCGAGTGTGCGTGCACTTGAGCACGACTTCGATTTTGGTGACGTTGTGCAAGACGAACTTGGTGAGAAGGAAGAAGAAGAGCAAAGGAAGTCAGAATCCCGCACTTCATCTCCCCACCCAATGGAAGCCTCTCCACATAGCCCCTCCAGAGCCAGACTACAAAAACGAACCATCACCGCCCTTCCTTTTGCACGTTTCCTGGCTGCTGTGCACATTGGTTTGGGTCATTTTGGTTCGACCTTTGAGGAAGAGTTGGGTCCCGATTCTCTTTGGCGTCGGTGGACGGACTCTCTCAAGTGGGCCCACTCGCAGGTGTCCTTCTTCTTCGTCCTCTCTGGCTTTGTGCAAGTGTACGCAGTGCTCTCAAAGGCACAGTCGAATACACAACGACTACCGAATTCGCAGAAGCAGTCAACGGTGGGAAAGTGGCTCCGACGGTTGAACGGAGTTTACGCTGCGTACTTCGTCAGTCTGATCGTGCCAATGCTTCTCTTAGGAAGTCTATCCCTCAGCTCTGTCGGTCAGAACAAAGAAGCGAAACTTGTACATGAGGACGAAACCCCCCTAGAACCAGAGTACCAATCTTGGAGCGATGCACAAAGAGATTACGCAAGCCGTTTCTTTAGGCGCGGGGCTTGGAAAGATTGGTGGAATTTGTTTTGCCAGTTTTTCTTGATCAAGACTTGGTGGTCCCCCTGGACCTTTTTCCGTTTCCCCGAATTAAAGGGGGAGCCATACGATTTGAATGTGCCTGGGTGGTTCCTGTCCACCCTGGTTGGGATTTGGATTCTCTTTCCCCTTCTCCAAATGCTCCTGAACAGTGTGACCGAGGAGTGGATGCTCTGGGGGGGTCTCGGTGTCTGCTTCGCCTACACTTTCTTTGCGGAGTATGTCTTGCTTCCTGTGTTTGGACAGAGCGGGTTGGGGTCTCCCAATTTTGACTTTCATCCTTTGTGCCACGTGAACCAGTACCTGTTCGGAATGGTCTTGGCCAAATTGTTCATCATGAAGGAGGCAGCGTGGCTGGGGGAGGAGGGGGAGGTAGAAACGGGCCAGATGGACAGGGAGGGAAGTGCGAATGTGGAAGCGGGGCTGCAGACTGAGGAAGAGAGGGGAGGAGAAAGGGGGAGAGGGTGGAAAACAGGGGCAGCGAAAGTGGCACGGTGTCTTCTTACTCATCTAGATACGCTTTCTTACGCCTTGCTTTTTTGCTTCGTTCTTTTTGTTCCCCCCCCTGCAGACTCTCTACTGAAAGGTGGGGTGATCCTCCCTTTGTGGGGGGTATTGATCATTGGTCTCTCCATCGGGAGAGGGGTCACTTCTGCACTGTTCTCACTTACCCCTCTGCAGTGGCTGGGGTCTTTCAGTCTCTGTCTGTATCTCTTTCAGATGATCTGTCTTGCCCTGACTGCCACCCTGAACTCCACTCTCTCTTCGGCTCTTGGAAAGTGGTGGAAGGACGACGCCCTGCACAAGTTCACAGTCTTTTTCTTCTTCCTCTTCCTTCTGTCCATTCTTTTTGAGACCTTTGTGGCGCAACCGCTCAATCGAAGACTCAATCGAAAACCTCAAACAGCCCCAACACCCCAAGAGACCGACCAGACACTTGCCGCTTCCGACTCCTCGCCGCATCGTATCGAGACGCAGATGCGCAATTTTCCTGGGCAGAGATTGCTCCCCGAGCAAAACGCCCAGAGCTGATTCTTAGCGAACTGATTTCACTTCACTGAACATAGGCCTGGACATAGGCTGAGAAACGAGGCAGCGACCACAAGAAAAAAGAGGTTTCTTTGCCAATGATGTACCCGCGAGGTCAGAGTCTAAGGAGTCTTAGGGGATCGAGCCTTTAATCTTTTAGATCAATGAGACTGAATTTATTATTTAAACACATATACTCGATTGGAAAACAGTTATGCAAACACTTACACAAACAGAATTAAAGCCTGAGTCTAGCAGAAAATGAAACATGTTAAAATAAAAGAAAACATTCTAGTCAACGCTAACTGTACGTAGCTATACTATGCCACTATAGCTAGTGCAAAGACGTTGCATGCTAATAGGACCCAAGACTGGTTAAACCACTGTCAAGGTTCTAAGTTTTTTTTTTATGTTTTCTCCAAGGTATAGCCAGTAGCTAGTAGTAGGCTTTCTAGGCTCCTAATCAATATAATCATTTTAGTGTATTTTAGTGAGATCTAGAGTGAGATGACATAGCGCAGAACCAATCAATCATTCAATTCGATTAAATCAATCAATCATTTAGCTAATTATATTCATTCTAGTATTCATTGAACAAATGTACAGCTAGTCATCCGTCTTTATTCAGTGTATGTTATATAAATTAATAATAATAATAACTCAGTGCCTGGAAGAATAACTGCTGCCAACAATTCACAAGGTTCATAGACAGGCTGCTTCGTTGGGCTGATTTGATTTCTGTCCGCTCGCTGAGGGTCAAGCCCGATCTGTCTTCCCAACGCGGGCAGAATGGTCGTAGGGTACAAGGCACTGGCTTACTTTTCTTTAAGGGCAAGGTGAGACAGACAGGCTTCTAAAGATAATATAGGCAATCTTCCTCTCACTTTCCCCTCCTTGCTAGACTCGCCCCTCTGCAGCGTGACTTCCCGTCTTTCCGCCGTATGTTTATCTTTCTCCTGTGTAGTAAGTCGTCCTCCGGTGTTCTTTCCATCTCTGCCCTTCCCCGTTCTGCCCTGTTGGTTATGGATGGCTCGATCTTTTCTTTTTTGCGCATACTGACATACAACCAGATGGGCGGGCAAGGTGGGCTACCTATTGGTTGCTTTGATAGAAAGCTGTACACCTATGAAGCCTGCTGCCAGTGTATAAATGATTTCATTCATTGGCTCTCTATCTGCCCCCGATGGACTGCCGAACAAGGCTTTTTGCAGTGGTTGGCATTAATTTAATTAGACCGCTTTACTCGTTGTGACTCACCCTTTATATCTGCCTCCTTTTCTGATCTGGGGGTTCGCAAGTTCATCACATTGCTCTTGTGCTCTTAACCCTCTCTTCTCTTTATGATTTCTCGTCATATTGTAGTAAATGATTGATTGGATTAAAATCAAATAACTGTTGTCCACTTAGCTTGCAGCTGGCATAATTGAACAGACCTATGTATATATGCGCCACCTGGGAATTCTAACTCCACCTAGGGTTTGGCATCAATCAATCAATCAATCAATCAATCAACAACTATCTGACCTCTAGCAGTGGACCACAGGCAAAACCCGGAACATCAATACTATCATTGGGGGCCACGTAAAACTTCATTTGAGTGTTGGTGGCATACAAGACCCCCCCTCCCCCTACCTTCCACTACAGCGGCACGCAACCTCCCTAAAAAAAATAAAAACCTAGTTTTTTTGACTTAAAAATGTATTTTGATAGTAGTGGAGAAGAACCTAGAGAAGAACAGTCATTTTTGCTTTGCTGGTACGCAAAGACCCCCCCCCCCCCC
>JAHBMJ010005782.1:27500-32361 GCA_018398765.1 Chromera velia | reverse complement strand
CCTGAGCCCATTTACATGCCACTGGGACTTAAATCCTAGTTACACCTTAGTAACCTAGCCCGGGTAAGGGTCCGGCAAATTTGCTCCTGGCCTGCATAGTAACCTGGCCGGTAAAAAAACTTGGTAAATGGGCGCCGCCGTGGTGCTGCATGGGCGGCGCTACCGCCGTAGGGTGCTAACGTGCTGTGATCAAATGCTCCCGACCGCGGGGAGCATGCCGTGGCCTCCAAAAGTTCATGAACTGTTGAATTCCGTTGGCCGGCTCCGCCGGCGGCCACGGTATTTGATTGGTTGACGTCCGTTGGCCGGCTCCACTCACGGTCTATTGCAACCTTGCAAACTTTTGGTATGTACTTAATTAAGCTTAGGGGGGTATATACTACCATATACTACCACAGTACCACTTTTAACATATTCTCAGCAACAGTGATTCCGAGTAACCCAACTTAGCAACTATTGACAACTTGGCTCCGATCATCGTTCATAAATTGATCGGAGCCGCGCCGCACAACTTAGCTCCGATCATTAAAAATTTGGCTCCGATCACGCGGCCGCGTAATTTTGATCAGCTTTTTCATACATGATGAAAGCAGCCAAGTTAAATTCGCTGCGCGACGACGCAACTTGGATCACCGCGCAGCGTAACCCCGTTGCGCATCTGAAAGCAGCCAAGTTGCTGCAGTCCAAAGAATATGTCCATAAATACTCTGCGGCCTGATTCGGTTACTTTAGGGGAACAGATGGATCCATTAGAGATATTGCGTGGCTTAATGCGGGCACAGGTGCCCCCATAAACACAGGAACCATTACGGAGAGCCCGGGCAACTGCACGGCGGAAGGGCCCGCGAGGCAGGGAAGAGAGGTCTTCCAAGCCTGCACGGAGGGACTTCCACGTGCCGTTGACTCCTATGTGCTCCAGTTTGGAATGGTGCTCTCGAATCAATTCATCAACAAAAGAGGAAATGTCGGACGTTGTGATGGGAGGGGGGGAGGCGGTAGATTGTCTTCAAGAGCGGGCACACAGATGCGCAGGGCGCACGTGCTGTCGAACGCGAGGAACCCACACACCCCCCACAAAAACACAGTCACTGGCTGATGCAGCTGACCCTCTAGGCTGAACTAAACTGGATGAGATAGAGCCGTCTAACACTCCGGCAGGCTCACTCCCTCCAGTAGGCGTGGCGGCAGCAGTGAGAGAGACCGAAGGACATGAGATCTCCCCCTCCTGCTATCCCATGTACGGCATGAGCCACATATAGTACAAGTCATTGGCTGTACGAGAGAAAGAGATGAATGATTTATCAAGGAAGATGAGACGGCCAGAGGCATAGTCAAAAATAGCTTGCAAATCTTGGAGGTGACGATTGCTGATCAATAGGGGAGTCGATTGATCTGTCTCTATGATTTCTGTGATGATGTTGGATGGAATGTGATCATTCATGAGGGCAGGGATGTGTGCAGCAAAACGAATAGCGACTTCGCCGCAATTTCCCTAGAACCGGTACGAGTGGAGGAAGGAGGAACTGGTACCTCAGTCCATTGCAGACCCTTGGCTTTCTGTATGGTCAACCAGCCACGGATAGTGACTATGCGGCTCGCTCCGCAGTCAAGCATACCGAAAAAACCATCAAAAGAGAAGGGGGGGTAGATGAAAAGGGGAGATGAGACTGTAGGGCCTATACGAGGCGCCGCCGCGAGGCTGGCGGGGCACTTATCTGTTTGATGGGCTGCTTGCATGGAGTATGGGCGCGGGATTGATGAGCGTGTGCGTCTGTGCACTGATCGATACTTGCAGTGAAGCATGCATTCTGTTTAAAGCCATTGAAAGGGCATGATGATGGACTTAGCAGTATGACCATTGATTGTCAAACCTTCTGTCTAGTAAACTCCCTCAAGACCAGTCTGTATGTTGAGCCTCTGCCATCTAGCGACCACACTGTTAAGAAGCCATTATAATAGATTGAGCCCCGTACACCTTTAACAGATTGGTTAGCAGAGCTTCTAGTTACACGGGGAGGCAGTGTTTGTTAGCTTTCTGAAACTTTATTGTATTGACAAGAAGAGAAAATGGGCAGAGGTTTCTTACCACTGTGTACAAGGTCTGCACTGATCATAGTGCTGTGCCAGCTTGCCAGTGGAAAAGTCAGTAAGGGAGAAGAGATTCCGTCTCCTGTTTGTTGTTTGTTCTTTGTCGTCTGCTTTGGGTTCCTGCTGAAAATTTTTATGGAGATAGAATCGCCTGTGTTTTTCGCCCTCGCCGCCTGCTTAGCCATGAAGAGAGGAGCCGGATGAGAATGGACTGGGGCGAGGAGAAGACTGGAAGAAGAATTTTTGAGGAGGGAGTGAAACAAAGACTGAAGGAGCTGACAGTCATTTCTAGCTGCGATGGAGCATAAAGTGCCCATGCCCAACAAGTGCCCCGTTGATAAAAGAACTTGTGGGAAGAGAAGTCTGGAGGGAAGACTTCAAGTTGTTTTTCTTGTCGCTCTTTGTTTGCTTTTGCGTGGTGCCTCGGTGCGTGGGGAACTCCCTGTGTGTGTATATAGTGACTGTAGGTGCAATGATCTCCGAGTGGAGGGGGACGCTGGTATGCACGGCGGAACCTTCTGCAAGGGGCCCTACTGCACTGTGCAGAGGGAGGAGGGAGATGGGGGATTGCTAGATTCTGCGGGAAGTTCGGAGTGTGTCCGGGGGTGGCTGTTTCAGTGTTGCAGGTGAGGCTTGTGAGGAAGAAGAAAGTCTGAAGTCTTAGAGCGACAAGAGGAGGTAGGTTCGCTGGCTATGTCTCAGAAACTTTATGTCGCCTTCTAAATAAACAGTAGTGCTATGGGGGCACAGCGACATGATACTCACGAGTCAGTGAATCTGTGAGGATTGAGTTTCGGGAAATTTGTTTTGGGAGGAGGAAGGATGGGGTGTGAGAAGGAAGGAGACTGTGTGTTGAGGTGGTTGTGGCTTTGGGTGGTTCGTTCTTTCGCAGTGTCTCTCTGCATCCTGACTGTCTTGTTTCTCCAGATAGGAAGATATCATGGGGATTCAGGTGGTTAAGATGAAGGGAAAGAAAAGAAAAGAATGAAGTGAAGGTTGGAGGTGAGAGAGGAGATTGCCATACGAGAAGAACACAGGAAGAAAGGAAGAACGAGCAATCATTGGAGAAGCAGAGAAGCAATTCTTGTGGGGAAATGAATGTGGGGATAAGGATGGTGATGATGGGTCTCGATTCCTCTTTGCTTTCCCCTTTACACTCTGATTCCATTCTTTCCGTCCATCTTCATAATAAACTATTGCATTGGGAGTTATATGAATTTTCCACTTCCCTAGAGTGTTCTGTCTTATCTGGGCCAGGGGAGGAAGAAAGAAGAAGTCGAGAGCTGTCATCTGGATGCACGTTAGGGATCATGCGAGTGCTTTGTTTCTCTGGCTGTCTCTGCCTGTTGTCTTCACTTTCTTTCTGTGTGTCTGTCTGTCTAGGTGTTGGGGGGGAGAGTGAAAGGAAACGTAAGAAAGTAGATGAGTTCCAAAAGAGACGCGCAGATGACAGAAACAAAAGAGAGAGTATACCTGAAGAGAAGAGCGTAGGTCTCTTCACGATTCTTATCACTCTGTGTCTGTTCTGTTCTTAAATCAGAGACAGACGGAGTGGAAAGGAATGGAGTGTCCATGGAACTCTCGCTGTTTTGTTATGGTTGCTGTGCTACTCCCCTGAGTCGTTTGATTGAGTCTTGCTCAAGGTTGAGTATGACTAAGAGGTGTGTGCAGAGAGCAAGTTATAGTCTCTCCTGTGTGCAGAGACTGAGTGAGAACAGAAGAACATGTGGGACAGTACATGTAAGAAGAGAATGAAGAGCTGAGTGGGGAGAATAGCCAGCATCAGTGCAGAATAAGTGACCATGACACTAACGCAGCGAACAAGAAGAGTGCAGATCAGAGAGAGTCACTGAGAGTGTGTTGATTCTGTTTAATCGCATTCTCCGGTTCTGTGATAGTCTTGTTCAAAGAAAAGCGCACACCGTTTGCGGCTGCATTTGTACGTGTGTAGTCGCAGTGTTTCAGAAATTCCTGCAGAGTTCACCCAGCAGGTTGGACATGTTCTGCAGAGCATCGAGCAGAATATCACCACCTCGCAGTAAGGGTAGCAGCAAACAGCATTTGGAGAACGGAAGCGCGAACGAAGTGTGTCTGAAGGAGCACGGAGCTGCACAGTAATAAGCGGGCTACGTGCGAATTCGGCCTTGGCACAGCGGGGGGCCCGAGAGGAGAAGATAAAACAGAGAGGTATAAAGAGGGTAGCGTGTGTAGCATACTAAGTGTGTTATGGGCTGGAGATGAGAGGCATTGCGGTCCTTTAGGACTGGAGGCCAGCGTGTACCCTGAACAGTCAACTGGTAATTAAGCGCTCAGGGGCTCCAGCAGATGACGTAAGAGGGTGTACTAAGCCAAACACTTATGTTTCGGAGGTCGACTGCAGATGTGTGTGCAGATTCAAGCTTGTTGATTGGTGTCGTGTGGTCACTTGATTCCCTTTTTTATTAGTTCGTTTGCTTTGAGAGCGGGCAGATGTAGGGTGAGATGGTGAGAGACGGTGAGAGAAAAGAAAGGAAATGTGAGCCGAGCGTGGACGTCGGCCTTGGTGAGCGGGCAGATGTAGGGCCTGTATGAGGCGCCGCCGCGAGGCTGGCGGGGCACTTATCTGCTTAACGGGCTGCTTGCATGGAGTATGGGCGCGGGATTGATGAGCGTGTGCGTCTGTGCACTGATCGATACTTGCAGTGAAGCATGCATTCTGTTTAAAGCCATTGAAAGGGCATGATGATGGACTTAGCAGTATGACCATTGATTGTCAAACCTTCTGTCTAGTGAA